>NQII01000394.1:727348-781028 GCA_002778355.1 Clitarchus hookeri | reverse complement strand
AGGCTCAGCAGTTTGAGTAACGACGCAGATGTTGAACGCGGATTGTTGGGGTAAAGTGCGTTATTTAGGAAAATACAGTTTCGCCGTCGCCGTCGTGCGTCTGACACGCGAAACGCACAAAAGGAACAGGAAGCGGAGGGGGGGAGGAAAGACATATTGACGGAAGAAAGGATGATTGTCAGGACATGAAAGGGACCGAATGAAAGCCCCAGGGTATTGCTACAAGCCGCGAACATCCGAAGGAGAAAAAAAAAGCGCTGGGGGCTTGGATTGGCAGCAGGATATTTGGAGGGAGGGGGCAGGAAATTGCTTCCATTCGGCGACAGTAAACATTTCAGGTGCACTTGCTTTACTTCCGTTTCTGTCTCGCAAATGATGTCTGCGTCAGGTATGCGCTGCAAATACACTGTCGTGCAAGCGAAGGNTTTACTTCCGTTTCTGTCTCGCAAATGATGTCTGCGTCAGGTATGCGCTGCAAATACACTGTCGTGCAAGCGAAGGGAACTGGAAGAAAATTTTTCCCTTGATACTCGAGTGACCATCATTGCTACATTTTTTAAGATTTGCAGAGTATCTGCATAAAAAATTAGGAAAGGGTAACAATGTCACTGATTTCGTGGTTCAGCTCCCAACAATATTGAAACNTTTACTTCCGTTTCTGTCTCGCAAATGATGTCTGCGTCAGGTATGCGCTGCAAATACACTGTCGTGCAAGCGAAGGAAACTGGAAGAAAATTTTTCCCTCGATACTCGAGTGACCATCATTGCTAAATTTTTTAAGATTTGCACAGTATCTGCATAAAAAATTAGGAAAGGGTAACAATGTCACTGATTTCGTGGTTCAGCTCCCAACAATATTGAAACANAGTATCTGCATAAAAAATTAGGAAAGGGTAACAATGTCACTGATTTCGTGGTTCAGCTCCCAACAATATTGAAACAGTGAAATCGAAACTGGCAATTAATACTGACGTATTCTGCATGTTCTAGTTACAAAATGGTACAAGTCACGATACATTCTCCCTGTCAAAACTGATAGTGAAATTTCGTTTCATGTGCAAACGGGACTTACGGGCAGTTGGCATTATTTCCATTCAACATCAGAGAAACAGTGGTGAGAAAAACGCCAAAGGTACACGCAAAGTAAAATAAGGTGTTTAGGCCTATACACAGAAAAACCTGTCGACAATATGAAATATGTATTTTTAGCAAACATTTGTTACGGTTAGGGAAAGTTTTTTTGCTCATGAAATGATTTATTGTTTCGTATCAAATACAACGTACCTAACCCGAAAGCCAGAATTTTTGTAAATAGTATTTTTTGCGTGAGGCGTGACTGTACGTTTTTAACATTTCTGACAGGCATATTATTTGAGATAATGGTCATTAGTGAGTGCTTGTTTCCAGTACAGCAACGTAATGGCTGGTTTTGAATACAAACAAAACAATTTAATAAGTTACCGAGTGTCTTATTGTGCTTACGGATTGCATTCATTACAAGCAGCAAATTTGAATTATTATTCTAACGCATGATTTCCTGTAATACTGTAACTGTAAATTTATAATTGAAAATGTTTTGTGTTTCGTGTCAGAATCTTGCACTATATGTTAATATAAAATTAAAACCACATTAATTTGGGATTTATATTGATATAACAAGTTTAACCACTTAGTTCTTCATTTTTCTGCAGTTATCTTTGATTCGATCCAAAAGGGTATGTGGTACCCTTTTTAATGTTATACTTATTTATGTTATTACATATTAAATAAACTAATATTTTGGTTAAGGTTGCAGTTCCATTGTATGAACGTAAAAAAAANTATTTATGTTATTACATATTAAATAAACTAATATTTTGGTTAAGGTTGCAGTTCCATTGTATGAACGTAAAAAAAAAATAACCTGCAAGAACAATACTGTAAGTAATTAGAAACTTTTTTTGACATATCTTAAAACGAGGACTGAGTTGCATGTCCCATTTTTATCTTAACGCTTCAATAATACATTGTACAGAAAAAGGCAACAATGGCCTTTGTCGACTGCTTCAGTATTGACCAAAAGTCTTCATAATCAAACATTATTTTCAGTCAGTCCTTGTCTTACTGTAACGNGTCGACTGCTTCAGTATTGACCAAAAGTCTTCATAATCAAACATTATTTTCAGTCAGTCCTTGTCTTACTGTAACGTATTATAAAGTAAAGAAGTAATAAGTTTGACAATGTAAAAACATTATCATGACAAAATATTTAATAAATAAGAAATAAATAAATAAATAAACTAATTTAGAGAAAAAAACATATATTGCATGATGGGTAACTCACGTTGCGGAAGTCTCAGCCAAAGCGCTGATACAAATGTAAAATACACTGTTTGGTCGAGGTGAACAGGAATGTGTTAATATTAATAGGCCAGACAAAGGAAGTACCATTACCTTTAAGTATGGCTTAACTCAATGAGGGTGGCTATTTAGAGGAGTAACATTAGCTTCATTTTCGAAAGTAACAAATATTTCCAAAACTGAAAGTTTAATTAGTAAATACCATATCACCGTACGTAACTAATATTTCCAAAACTGGAAGTATAACTTATTAATGCTATTTCACAGTACGTAACTGCCAGCATAATAAAATAGAAGACATTTTCAAAGAGTGTTGACATTTTAATACTTGCTTTGGTAGTTTTCATACACAATTTGGGGAAGTAAGTTGTTTTCTTTTCTGTTATCTGAATAATATTTTGGCCGCTACCTAACGAAGAAGAAAAGTAGATGGTACGAAAGAATATACCAAAGGAGCACATATAAGTTATGTATAAGGTAAAAACATGTACAATTCAGTAAACGATGTGGTCTAACGTTCATGAATCATATAATTACTTATTACATCAGCCTTATTCTAATAGTGGCTATATTTATCACGAACGTTGCTGTAAAGATACTAATTTTAATTAAAAATAACTCTCTGCATTTTTTAAAATTTGTTTCTAAAGCACCTAATGTACNGCTGTAAAGATACTAATTTTAATTAAAAATAACTCTCTGCATTTTTTAAAATTTGTTTCTAAAGCACCTAATGTACATAATAAAACGCCACAACAAATATGACATAAAAATATATTTCCCGGTGTTCGCTTATTGCAAGGCTGAAGACAACANTTAATAAAACGCCACAACAAATATGACATAAAAATATATTTCCCGGTGTTCGCTTATTGCAAGGCTGAAGAAAACATTTAATAAACTGACTTGACTGTTTCTTTACCAGCCGCGATGAAACACAAATAGTTCAGTTATTTCGTTTGTACTTTAAAGAAAAGTTAATAAAATTGCTTTACCGAATAATGTCCAAGCGAGAAAGAAAAATAAATGCAAGGATACTTTAAGAACAGTTTCTGTATTCTGATCATATCTGCAGAGCTTAACATTGACGAATTGGTTTTTTAATGGAAAAAAAAAATCCTTATTCCGAAGGAACTTCCTATGTGGCATTTATAACTTCATTCACAACTACTATACATTTATAAAAATATTATAATTTTTTTTATATATTTTTTTTTTTAGGTGAGACAGGAATTGCGAGAATATCTACTTTAAGTCTTCATTCGCCATTATAATTTTGCGCGGTTCTTGGTTTGGATAACATATCTGGAAAGTTTAACCAAATATTTGAGCATTTTTGAAGAGCAATTGAGAAATTTCAAAATCACTTTTGCAGGTTTAAAAAACTTGCGTTATCATTTACGAAAGGTTTTTACAAAACTGTATTTTGATTTTCAAGGTTGTTAAAACAAGCTCTGCCAACAGAATTATATTCTCACTCTTCTTTTAACAAGAAACTATTCATCCCTTCAGAGAAAAATTGATTTAATTGCAGCACAGACACGTGCAATTAAGTTGATTAAAAAAATGTAGAGGTTGAGATTTTCCCGTGCAGTGCATTATTTTAAACGTAATCAAGTATCTCTCAGCGGAGTTACTACTGCCTAGCGGAGCGCTCAGGCATGACGTTACCCTCGGCTTATATGAAATTAAGGCCGGTAATCCCGTGGTGCGACTTTACAGCGGTCTGAGGCAGATATCTGTCGACGAGACTCATAGTCCACCGCCCTCCCCCTCCGTGGCTTCCAAGCCGCGACCCCTACGCCCTGTCACAGTCCGTCATAGAGGGGATTACCGACCTAATTAGGAGCCCGGCGGATCTCTGCGACGCTAAAACCTCCCCAGCCGACGCTGCTGCGTAATGAAGAAACTTGACCACGGGGCCTTGAGGCTCGGTCAAAGGAGCGGGCCGAATCCCCCCACTCCCCATCTATACCACTCTTGCAAGGGGTGTCACCCCACCCCGTGCATTTGTCACTGCGGGTGATCCGTTAACCGCCCATCGCCCGCCCATCCTTCACGGGGCCGGCCGGCCGTCCAATCAGGGCCAAGTTGGCGAACTTGTGGCTTGGCGTCAGCTGCTGCATCTCGAGAGGGATGACGTATGGAGCTTTGGACACCCGTGGCTGTGTGCGTAATTTAACACGGTCATTTGACAAGGGACTAGACAACTACAACACAAGCCGCTTAATACTCTCGAGTGAATGGGTCGTCCATAACGGTGAACCAAGGGTAATGTACGGTGCACCGGTTGTGAAACTNGCTTAATACTCTCGAGTGAATGGGTCGTCCATAACGGTGAACCAAGGGTAATGTACGGTGCACCGGTTGTGAAACTCTTATGCAGTAAAAACATTTTTTTGTATAAAAATTACTTGCTAAATAGTATAAATATTCTCGTTTTCAACATATATTTCTTAACATGTACATTTTATACAAATAGAGTCGTCGACTGTGTGTANGTATAAATATTCTCGTTTTCAACATATATTTCTTAACATGTACATTTTATACAAATAGAGTCGTCGACTGTGTGTATGGTTTGGTTTGCATGTATAACACAATAACTACAATTTTCTTAGTGTTTATTTTTCTTAAAATGTCATCTCTCTAAACTAAAACATGTGCTGAGATGAATGTTAGTTTAAGGTAAATAAATACTTGTATGTTTACATCCAAACAAAGAAGTGGTTGCTCTAACAAAATATTTTGTAGATTGAACAAAATCTTGAATGAAATTATTTTTTACTTCACCAATCATTCTAGTTGGACCAACAAAATATGCCTGACACACACACATAATATTTCGCTGAGCTTACTGTGTTATATTTGTTGGGCCACTTACAAACAAGTGTTCTATGTGCGGCATGAAGCGTATATTTAAATTCACTTCACGTAAGAATTGGGAATTTATATCAGCTGGGGTATCAGTGAAATAAGTGGTACATTTTCCATAAATAACAAGCATCTTCATCAGATTTTTTTTTAGAAAAAAAAAAAAAAAAAACCTAGAACAGTTAAAGCTTATCGTATGCTGCATGGCTTTCACGGCTCGTGGTAACCCCATCATATTCTGTTGACAACGCTGTGGTGACGTCACGATGCCTTTTGCACAATTAGCCCGGCTCCAAACAAGCAAAGAGCCACCCCCCTCCGTGCCAGGCAAATCCATTTATCGAGGATTTGTATGCGGAAAACTGAATTTCAATATTGCATGAGGTTACGTGTGTGCGTGTATGTGTGTGTGTGTGTCGGTGAGTGCTGTGTAGCGGCTGCGAGTGCAGCGATTTTCGAAGGTAGTTTGGGGGGGGAGGGGTATTTCGGGGAGGGACAGGCTTCGCTTGACAAAAGCGCAGAAACAGTCAGGAGGGGAATTCACGCTGGAAGACAAAAAAAAAAAAAGCACCCCCGCCCAGATGGCAAAATTTAACAAAGTTAGAGGCTGTTTGAGGAACGGCGTGGTGGGGTGAAAATAACATTACGTTTCTCCGTACATCGGCAACAGAGCTGTGCGCTGGTTTTTTCGGCTATCTAGAAAATTAACTCCGGTACGTGGAACGTTGGAATGAATTAATTGATTTATCAGCACGACCCCCGCGCCCTCCGACTGGAATGTTTGACCTCAAAAGAAATTACATGGAGGGGACAAAAACCAATACGAGAATGGTCTAGGAACGGCTGAATACGAAGTTAATGAATGATTACACAAGAGTATGCCATATTATTCATGCACTCGACCAGACACCATGTCCCTTTCGCACCCCGTACTTGAAATTACCGACCGCAGACCAATACGAAAACGAATAAACTTTTTCATGACTCTGGTGATTACAAAACTTTTCAGATAAACCAATATAACCAACATTTCCTGCTTTCTTGTTTATAAAAGCGCCCCGATAACATTCGATTGATTAAACTTGGCTGAACAAAATTGCAGCATACGCAGCTNTTTCTTGTTTATAAAAGCGCCCCGATAACATTCGATTGATTAAACTTGGCTGAACAAAATTGCAGCATACGCAGCTATTTAACGAGCGCAAATTCAGTCACGTTATCGAAAATCTATCTATTATATGTATTAGTCTGTAACGAGTTACACCGTTAGCAGTACAAAATGTTATTTATATTAATTTTTATTAAATATCATGCAGCAATCAAATCATTGCATTTACGTCTATTTATTCTAAACTTGGAATGTTCACTTTTTCTTGGGAGGGGAGGTGGAGGGATTTTTTAAATCATGCATAATATTTTCTATTACAGAAAAATTATTCTTATTTATTTAAGGATAAAAAGGTAATATATTGTAAGTAACGGTTTCATGACATTCTTTTTTACTTAACTGGTTATTCCTTAATTTCGTTTGTACACTTAACAATTTTAGAAGATACGATACATCAGATTAGTCATAACCATGTAAGCCCGGAATATTTCCCGAATAAATTTCAGGACGAGCTACGCCTCAATGGAGTATACAAGTCAGATTTATTTTCATTTAAATCACGGTGTTACATACACGCCCTGGACATAAAGTACACAGGAATACAGAGATAAATAGTCACTTTTTTCAGCGAAATTCAGCCGCAAGCACCATCAAAAATGTCGTCACTGGCCTGCAAAATGCTGGAACGCCGTTCGCCAATAAGCGCCTGGTAAACAACTCGCCAGCCGGCATCCCAGCCAATAGGAAACATTTCGCAGCATGCAGTAGCCTATCAGACACTGAGCATGTTCCTAGAGCCTCGCGCAGCCAGTCAGCTCACATCAAAGTAACCATCACATTATTTCGTTTCTGTATACTTACCTATTCTATTCCTGAGTAAATAGAATACTCAAAAGATAACAAGGATCGAACCCCGTGCTTTGTTGCCTGGGGTAAATAAACACGCCTCTTCTCGGGAGTGGAAAGGTTTGGACGGCTCCTAAGATTGAGGTCTTGAGAACCGATCAGGGCGAAGCGAAGTGAGTATGGAGCAACGCACGAATTCAAGGGCGGGGAGATACGGGAGATCCCCAATAAATCACTCCGACCAGCACCATCGTCCAGCACGATTCCTACAAGTGAAAATCTGGGAGCGACCCCGCCGGGAATCGAATCAGGTCCGTTTTTTTGGGGTAGATGAGCGCTCTAGCCACTGCGTGGCGATGGCGCCACCTGACCTGGGCTAAAACGGACCTCTCTTTGGAGAAGAAGCCATTCAACAAAAAGCTGAGACTCGAAGATGCATATTATTGCGGAATATAGTGTACAAGTTATTGAACTTGCAAAATTTTCCTGGCCCTAAACAGAGATTATTATAGGATGAGTATAAAAGAATACCCCAAATTTGAGGGTCTAAAATTTCAAAACCAAACAACATACAACATTGTTTGACCAATCAAATGAACAGTGGAACTTTGAAGTTGGTTTACCATATATACATAAATGTTCAATATGACCACCATGAGCGGCCCGAACGACATCTACGCGATAATCAAACTCGTTCCACGCTCTTGTCAGCATGTCTGGTGTTACGGTTTGGATGGCGTTCGTAACTCTCGATTTGAGGTGGTGAGGGGTTGGTGAGCTCGCATTCGACACGTCAATGTGAAGGGGAAAGTCTGATGTTTCCTTTATGGTGCGCCAACCCATTGGCACCTAGCTGTTCGCGGATACCTGAACGAGACGTTGCCGCAACGCTTGATTGGCCGAGGATCAGCTGGTGACCAGGCTCTTCATCACTGGCCCCCAAGAAGTCTGGATATTACCCCGTGTATTTTTTTTCTATGGAAGTACATAAAGGATCAAGTGTTTCGTCCACAATTGCCGGATAACATTGAGTACCTCAAAACGAGAATTACGGACGTCATCCAAACTCTAACACCGGGCATGCTGACAAGTGTGTGGAACGAGTTTGATTATCGCGTAGATGTCGTTCGGGCTGCTCATGGTGGTCACATTGAATATTTATTAATGTATGGTGAACAAACGTCAAGGTTCCGCGGTTCATTTGATTAGTCAAACAGGGTTGTATGTTGGTTTTGATGTTATGGACCTTCGAAGTTGGGGTATTCTTTTATATTCATCCTGTAGAACAGGCAACACTGAGCCGCTTTAAGAACAGGAAGAATACATTTGTTAGCAACACACGCTCCTGGGCCAGGCCAGCAATCTGAAGAAGACGAAGTTTCTTCACGAGTACATAGAGAATGCCGATGATGATCCCAAATTGACGGCAAATGGGCCCTGATAAGACAAAGAAACATTGGACGGAAAGTTATTCGTAGGAGTTTGTTTCAACTCGATGAGTCTCCGTTTACCGAGTTCTATGGAACCTCTTGAAGTAATGAATTATCCACAGCGGCACGTAAATTCTGACAGAGGTATATTGCTAGTTACGTTGCATTTACATCAGCATAGTTAATGCATGTCTATTTTGGCCTTTATTTGAAATACTAAATAAAGTGAGAAAATAAATCTGTATTGTTTAAGAACCAAACAGGTAATGTAACATAGCTAGTGTCATTTCTAGCAAAAAATTTGTGTCAAATAATTTTTTTTTTTTTAAGTGTTTCGAGCTATCTGTATTTACACTTAGATCTTCCTTCACACAGTACAATATCATACAATATCAATGGTTGTTATTCTCAAAACATGGTTAGATTTGCCAATCACATTCAAGTTGGTGAAAAATACAACACTGTGAAGGAACCGTCAGAATTAAAGAAAGTGTATTACCCAAACTGCTAACAGTATTACAAACAAAATATCGTAGTGTTTAAGTAATGCAACAAAATAACTTACGTTAATTCGATATGTTTTAAAACCTCCACGAGATGCAATAACAGATAGAACGTCGAATCAAACTGGTCCTGGATATGTTACTGGGGAATCACCTGCAAAGCCGCTTCTATCCGTGTCCATAATTCGTCGGTTTTCACTACTAACGGTCTAGCCACAGAGTATCCACATCCCAGACATATTCTGTTGGTGACATATCCGGCGAAAACACCGGCAATGGAAGGAACAGTATCTGTCTTGCTTTGGAGAAGACTTGGAGCTTTCTGGCATCACGTGGTAGGGCGTTGTCTTGGAATATGTCTCCAGGAGTGCGATGAAGGAAGTGTACGACTCCAGCCTCCACAACTTCCCTAGTGAAGTGGTTGCGGTTCACAGCGCTCACAGTTCAATTCGTTACAGCTGAGATCGTCAATGGTAACCAATTGCTGCTCAAACCATTACGCCCATTGCTCACGCAGTATGACACTGGACAACGCATTCTGGGAGATGACACTCATCTTGATATTGTCAAAAGCATTTGCGGTCATCGTTGCACCCTATGTTGAATAGGGACCCATCCGAAAACACGATATGTTGCCACTCGGCGTTACATTGGGTGTGTTTCTGAGATTATTGTAGCCTAAGGTGACGATGGTTTAGGCTCAAGGAAATACTCTGCAAAGGGATGTATGTACGCAGCTAAGCAGACACCATCGAACTGTAGAAGCAGACATGAGACGTATTTCATTGTTCCAACACTCTGCTAACACTCGAGGCGATGCTGAACGGTCCGTCACTGCAATGCGGATTAAATGTTTGTCATCGACTGCACTTTAATCCAGAAACTTTTATAATTGACCCAAATCAGTGAAAACCATTGAAAATTGAGATACTGGTTATCAGTGGCAGACGAATATTTAATATAATGGTTGAATTACAATGATTAATTTGTGATTCCCGCTGAATGTCGAGAATTCCTCTGCTATAAGTCACTTGTTCCCAGTTAATTTGCTTCATTTGCCAGTCGGCAGTAGCTTATCAACTGGCTTTCAGTGAGTGTTATTTCAGTGATTGATATTGCTGATTCGAGCTGAGAGNTTTCTTGTTTATAAAAGCGCCCCGATAACATTCGATTGATTAAACTTGGCTGAACAAAATTGCAGCATACGCAGCTCTTTTACGAGCGCAAATTCAGTCACGTTATCGAAAATCTATCTATTATATGTATTAGTCTGTAACGAGTTACACCGTTAGCAGTACAAAATGTTATTTATATTAATTTTTATTACATATCATGCAGCAATCAAATCTTTGCATTTACGTCTATTTATTCTATACTTAGAATGTTCACTTTTTCTTGGGAGGTGGAGGGATTTTTTAAAGCATGCATAATATTTTCTATTACAGAAAAATTATTCTTATTTATTTAAGGATAAAAAAGGTAATATAGTGTAAGTAACGGTTTCATAACATTCTTTTTTACTTAACTGGTTATTCCTTAATTTCGTTTGTACACTTAACAATTTTAGAAGATACGATACATCAGATTAGTCATAACCATGTAAGCCCGGAATATTTCCCGAATAAATTTCAGGACGAGCTACGCCTCAATGGAGTATACAAGTCAGATTTATTTTCATTTAAATCACGGTGTTACATACACGCCCTGGACATAAAGTACACAGGAATACAGAGATAAATAGTCACTTTTTTCAGCGAAATTCAGCCGCAAGAACCATCAAAAATGTCGTCACTGGCCTGCAAAATGCTGGAACGCCGTTCGCCAATAAGCGCCTGGTAAACAACTCGCCAGCCGGCATCCCAGCCAATAGGAAACATTTCGCAGCATGCAGTAGCCTATCAGACACTAAGCATGTTCCTAGAGCCTCGCGCAGCCAGTCAGCTCACATCAAAGTAACCATCACATTATTTCGTTTCTGTATACTTACCCAATCTATCCCTGAGTCTATAGAAAACTCAGAAGAAAACAAGGATCGAACCCCGTGTTTTGTTGCCTGGGGTAAAAAAACACGCCTCTTCTCGGGAGTGGAAAGGTTTGGACGGCTCCTAAGATTGAGGTCTTGAGAACCGATCAGGGCGAAGCGAAGTGAGTATGGAGCAACGCAGGAATTCAAGGGCGGGGAGATACGGGAGATCCCCAAGAAATCACGCTGACCAGCATCATCGTCCAGCACGATTCCCACAAGTGAAAATCTGGGAGCGACCCCGCCGGGAATCGAATCAGGTCCGTTTTTTGGGGTAGATGAGCGCTCTAACCACTGCGTGGCGATGGCCCCATCTGACCTGGGCTTAAACGGACCTCTCCTTGGGGAAGAAGCCATTCAACAAAAAGCTGAGACTCGAAGATGCATACTATTGTGGAATATAGTATACAAGTTATTGAAATTGCAAAAATTTTCTGGCAATAAACAGAGATTATTATACAGAATGATTATAAAAGAATACCCCAACTTTGAAGGTCTATAATTTCAAAACCAAACAACCTACAACCTTGATTGACCAATCAAGTAAAACGCGGAACCATGAAAATTGTTAACCATACATTTATAAATGTTCAATATGACCACCATGAGCGGCCCGAACGACATCTACGCGATAATCAAACTCGTTCCACGCTCTTGTCAGCATGTCCGTTGTTACGGTTTGGATGGCGTTCGTAACTCTCGGTTTGAGGTGGTGAAGGGTTAGTGAACTCGCATTCGACACGTCAATGTGAAAGGGGCGGTCTGATATTTCCTTTATGGTGCGCCACACCATTGGTACCTAGCTGTTCACGGATACCTGAACGAGACGTTGCTGCAAGGCTGGATTGGTCGAGGAGCAGCTGGTGACCAGGCTCTTCATTATTGGCCCCCAAGAACTCTGGATATTACACCGTGCGGGTTTTTTTTATGGGGGTACATAAAGGATCAAGTGTTTCGTCTACCATTGCTGGCTACCATTGACTGCCTCAAAATGAGAATTACGGATGCCATCGTACCCTAACACCGGACACGCTGACAAGTGTCTGGAACGAGTTTGATTATCGCGTAGATGTCGTTCGGACCGCTCATGGTGGTCACATTGAATATTTATAAATGCTTGGTGAACAATCNAATGTATGGTTAACAATTTTCATGGTTCCGCGTTTTACTTGATTGGTCAATCAAGGTTGTAGGTTGTTTGGTTTTGAAATTATAGACCTTCAAAGTTGGGGTATTCTTTTATATTCATCCTGTACAACAGGCAACACTGGGCCGCTTCAAGAACAGGAAGAATACATTTTTTTAGCAACACACGCTCCTGGGCTCAGCCTAGCAATCTGAAGAAGACAAAGTGTCTTCGCGAGTACATAGAGAATGCCGATGATGATCCCAAATTGACGGCAAATGGACCCTGATAAGACAAAGAAACATTGGACGGAAATATGTTATTCGTAGGAGTTTGTTTCAACTCGAATGAGTTTCCGTTTACTGAGTTCTCTGGAACCTCTTGGAGTAATGAATTATCCACAGCGGCACGTAAATTCTGACACAGGTATATTGCTTGTAATTATGTATTTACACCAGCATAGTTAATGCATGTATATTTTGGCATTTATTTGAACTACTAAATAATGTGAGAAAATAAATCTGGTAATGTAGCATAGCTAGTGTCATTTCTCGCGGAAAATTTGTGTAAAATAAAATAATTTTTTTAAAGTGTTTTGAGCTATCTGTATTCCCACTTAGATCTTCATTCACACAGTACAATATCAATGGCTGTTATTCTCAAAACATGGATAGATTTGCCAATCACATTCAATTTCGTGAAAAATTCAACACTGTGAAGGAACCGTCAGAATTAAAGAAAATTTATTACCCAAACCGCTAATAGTATTACAAACAAAATATTGCAGTGTTTAAGTAATGCAGCAAAATTACTTACCAAAATTCGGTATGTTTTAAAACCTCCACGAGATGCAATAACAGATAGTGCGTCGAATCAAACAGGCCCTGGATATGTTCCTGGGGAATCGCCGGCCAAGCCGCTTCTACCCGAGTCCATAGTTCGTTGGTTTTCACTGCTGGATGAGGATAACGGTCTAGCTACAGAGTGTCCACATCCCAGACATATTATGTTGGTGACATATCGGGCGAAAACACCGGCAATGGAAGGAACAGTATCTCGCTTGCTTTGGAGAAGACTTGGAGCTTTCTGGCATCACGTGGTAGGGCGTTGTCTTGGAATATGTCTCCAGGAGTGCGATGAAGGAAGTGTACGACTCCAGCCTCCACAGCTTCCCTAGTGAAGTGGTTGCGGTTCACAGCGCTCACAGTTCAATTCGTTACAGCTGAGATCGACAATGGTAACCAATTGCTGCTCAAACCATCACGCCCATTGCTCACGCAGTATGACACTGGAAAACGCATTCTGGGAGATGACACTCATCTTGATATTGTCAAAAGCATTTGCGGTCATCGTTGCACCCTACGTTGAATAGGGACCCATCCGAAAACACGATATGTTGCCACTCGGCGTTATATTAAGTGTGTTTCTGAGATTATTGTAGCCTAAGGTGACGATGGTTTAGGCTCAAGGAAATACTCTGCAAAGGGATGTATGTACGCAGCTAAGCAGACACCATCGAACTGTAGAAGCAGACATGAGACGTATTTCATTGTTCCAACACTCTGCTAACACTCGAGGCGATGCTGAACGGTCCGTCACTGCAATGCGGATTAAATGTTTGTCATCGACTGTACTTTAATCCAGAAACTTTTATAATTGACCCAAATCAGTGAAAACCATTGAAAATTGAGATACTGGTTATCAGTGGCAGATAACTATTTAATATAATGTTTGAATTACAATGACTAATTCGTGATTCCCGCTGAATGTCGAGAATTCCTCTGCTATAAGTCACTTGTTCCCAGTTCATTTGCTTCATTTGCTAGTCGGCAGTAGCTTATCAACTGGCTTTCAGTGAGTGTTATTTCAGTGATTGATATTGCTGATTCGAGCTGAGAGTGAGCCGTTGTCGCATTCCGTGAAACAGTTCCGAGTTTCTGACTCGTCCCATTCTCTTCGGGCCCTAACTCCAGACTCTCGCCACTGACGTTGCACTACGCCACGTATGGACAGCAATTCTGCGGTGTGAAAATCCTCCTTCCGCAAGCCGATCATCAGCCTCGTTCAACGTCCGTAACACGCTTAAAAGCCTCCGTTTCACGTCGACAAGGCATACTGACGTCAGTAGGAATGAATACAGCGCACTGACGATGCACAACGGTCCTTGTCTTGGTCATGAACTATTCTATATTTATACGCGTTTACAGTTCAGTTCCGAGGGCGCAGCTGTGCCTGGCATGCGCAATCATTTTCACGTTCTAACAATTTGCTTATGATACCTTACGTTCCATTTCCTGTGGATTTCGTTTCTTTTGCAAATTTCTTTCATGGTCTTGCATTTTCCACACACGAGTGAATTTGTGGTGATTATGTCACGTCAGTTCCGTCGCAGCAATACCTTTTTCAAAATATCCTCTGATACGAGATGGTAAGCGTGCATAATTACTAGATAAACCCATTATTACACATTTGGTTTTTTGTAATTTGAAAACATCTATTAAATGTATTGAACTTTGGACTACCCAACTATGTAGTCTTAGTGACGTGAACCGCCACTCTTTGTGTTCTTATACATACGTTCTTCTTCAGCCAACTCATATTTTGTTCAATTTAATCTTAACATGTTACACAGAGAAGAATTTTAATCGGGTTCAAGCGTCAGCAGCGTGTTGTTTTTCGCAAAGTCAATGGCAAAGTGTTCTAATGTATTATTCTGGTGTATGATGAGATTGTACTAATATTGCCTATAAAACGTGGTTGTCGACGAGGAATATCTAACGCCAAGATGAACTTAGGTGGTAAGTAAACATCATGTAACCAAACGAAATTTAATGGAGGTGTTAATGCTTTAGAAATTATATTATCTTTTTCGAATTTCTAACGTCAATATAAAGTATTATGAACACAAGTTGTAGGATTGTGTTACCAGCAGTTTCAAGGCTGGGTATTTAGATCCTCCATGAGAGAGACACCTGTTCGTTAAAGTTTATTTTCGAAGAATGAAATTTTAAAATTCTTCCCAACATGCTTTGTAACACATGACTTATGTGTGTTGTATTACACTAATGTTTGTGAAAACTGAACACCAAGCAGGGAGTGGGACTATGAGCCCGAAATACAAATGATAAACATGGTGATTTACAAATTAATTGCACTAATGGTTACGCAGCAGCTGTCTTTGAACTGTTCGGGATGAGCCATGAAGAGTAACGAACAAGGGCGATGAAAAGCATAAAATTGTGTCTTCAAAACTGAAAGTGTAACTTGTGTCACACCATGTCCCATTGGTGCCATAGGAAGCATCACGAACAGTATGTAAATTTGAGCAGCAGCATTGTTTGGATGCAAGAAAGGTGAGTGTGGAAAAAAGGGAGGGGATGTAGAGAGTGAAGAGGTTTGAGCTGCTCTTAACATCGGAGTCCTGAGAGGGGTTGGGAGAAGCTGCGGTAATGTATCACCAGGTCGCCGCGTGTATGGCACAAGCTGTCAGCACAATGACGCGCATGAGACGTCAGCGGACAGGTGAAGGTTGTATACAATGACAACAAGGAACAGGACCTCAAAATGTAATTCACTACGAGAGGAGATAGAGGAATTTTTAGCACGACCATCACCAAAATAGTGGTGCCCACCAACAAAGCTAGACACATTCTTCTGTAAAGAGATTTGTTTTCTCGCAATTTATTTCTGCTCCTTCCATTAACTCTTGACCTCCCAACGCGCCCATTCTTTGAACATCTATCTATGACGACTGCCAACGCGGTGGTCTCTGGTGCACTGGGAACACTGGCGCCCTCGGTAAGCCATCCGCGAACTCGCCGTTCTTCAGCTGTGTGGTTATGGACTCTGTGCGATTGTGTGCGACCCTGTCAACGACAGCGACCTCTCTGCCGCTCGGACGAAGCCACTCGCAGGGTGACCGCGTTGCACGAACTTCAAGATCATCAAACCCTCGAGAGGCTACAAGATACTTCAAGCTACCACAATACGCCAACAAGGTACTGCGGTTACTCTGCTTTTCAGGAATGTCGAGAAACTAGTCACTCGAGGACATGTTCACTTTTTCCTTACAGCTGGATCCCGTGTCCTCGTTTTTCACCTGTCTTTTCGTCTTCTTACGCTATCCGACCACGAGCCGGTTTTTGCAGGCCTATCGTTACTGATTTCCTACCGCTGCCTCGTGGGTTCACCATGACCTTAATTGGGACTAGTTCTCAATTCAAATCGAGGGGAGCGGCAGGCCACTAAAGCTGGTTTGGCGCTACGAAACCTGATAGAAGGGCCAAANTTTCTGCTCCTTCCATTAACTCTTGACCTCCCAACGCGCCCATTCTTTGAACATCTATCTATGACGACTGCCAACGTGGTGGTCTCTGGTGCACTGGGAACACTGGCGCCCTCGGTAAGCCATCCGTGAACTCGCCGTTCTTCAGCAGTGTGGTTGTGGAATCTGTGCGATTGTGTGCGACCCTGTCAATGACAGCGACCTCTCTGCCGCTCGGACGAAGCCACTCGCAGGGTGACCGCGTTGCATGGACTTCAAGAACATCAAAAAACCCTCGAGAGGCTACAAGATACTTCAAGCTACCACAATACGCCAACAAGGTACTGCGGTTACTCTGCTTTCCAGGAATGTCGAGAAAATAGCCACTCGAGGACATGTTCACTTTTTCCTTACAGCTGGATCCCGTGTCCTCGTTTTTCACCTGTATTTTCGTCTTCTTACGCTATCCAACCACGAACCGGTTTTTGGAGGCCTATCATTACTGATTTCCTACCACTGCGTCGTGGGTTCACCATAACCTTAATCGGGACAAGATCTCAATTCAAATCGAGGGGAGCGGCAGGCCACTAAAGCTGGTTTGGCGCTACGAAACCTGATAGAAGGGCCAAANATCTCAATTCAAATCGAGGGGAGCGGCAGGCCACTAAAGCTGGTTTGGCGCTACGAAACCTGATAGAAGGGCCAAACTAGCCTCGCTTCTATATTATACAACCCTGCAAGCAGTTACTAGAGCATTTGGGCCACAGGCGTGACTGACACACACACTCACCAACATACACACACTCACCTCCCTAGCTACCTAGTATATGCTCTTCACGACTAATTGAAAACTTTTGAAAGCCCTGCCAAGGATCTATCGTTCTTCTAATTTTGTATCCTTCTGACATTTTTTAAAATAACTTTCCAATGGGCCTCCTGACTTTATTCATGCTCTACCAAAGTAAAAGTTTTGAATTTTTAGGCGTGTAAATGTGTTTTTAGTATACGAATTCATACTCTAATGTGTTCTGAAATAATAAATACCAACTTAGCGGTCATGAATTTTACTATTAGACTCGGAATAAAACGTTAAGTCTTACAACTATTTTTATTAATTTGCTGTCGACTTAAACGCAAACCAGCAAGCCAGTTATACTATAAGCGTGCATATCGTTATAGGCAGTGGTATTGTTCAATGGTTGATTTAAAATACCCTTGCCTCACCATAACCAGACTTTAGTTAGCGTACTCCTAACATACAGAGCGACCTTTCTGTGCCAGCACAAGAAACCTCCTGTACATATATTTGTAATGTGGCTCGAATACAGACACCGATATGTAGAAAAGTACACGGTCATATTTTTATACTAATCTCGCTTCAAATTGTAGAAGCACGATATTAGAATAAGTGTTTCACAACTTCGTGGTGGACATTTTGAAGCGTGCATCTGGCATCGTCATGTTGGCCAACTGTCAATAGTTTAGGCTGTTACTGCATACAGTGACCCAAAGGCGGATTCAGAGAGTGGTTTTGAATGGGGGACATATTTGGGCATTTTTGGTAATTTTTTGTATTTTAGTCCCTTTAAAATCGTTAAAAAATAGTAAGAACCACGTGGAAAATAAAGCTTATTTGTAGGTATAAGTTAGCAAGAAGAACTTCTTTAAACAGTTCAGGCTGGGTCATAAAGGGTAACGAGAGCGAGTGAAAGCAGAAAATAATGACTTCTAAAATGGAACGAGCGTTTCTTCCGTCACTGCATACCACATTGGCGACATAGAAGGGTACCACGAGCAGTCGTGTCGCTTGGTCAGCAGCAGCATTGTTGCGGTGCGAAACGCCTCGGTGATTTATCACCAGGTTGTCAAGTGTGCGGAACGAGCCACCAATACAGTGATGCGCGGCAGTGGACAGCTGAAGGTCGCACACAAAACACATCTGGATTGTTTTACAGAAACGTTGCCATGTCGTCAACCCTTTCAAATTCCTAGATTATAGCAGAATATGTCGGCCCTTGTCGTTTTGATCGTTCAAGCAGTTTGCAGTTTACAGCAGATAGATTTAACGTGTATCGTTTCATTTCCATCAAAGATGGACAAAAAGCTGTATGTCATTTTGTAGAAACAAATTTTTAATATGCAGGCGATTGTGCATGTTTTACGCAATGACGTAATGCTAAGCAAACAAACGCATAAACTCTTTCAATATTTACAGTTATATTCATGTAAACAGGCTACAAGGCTGGAAATATAATTTTATTCGGGACAATTTTTAGCGCATTAAACGTACATAAAAAATTACGTGTTATTAAAAAACCAAAATTTAGATGATTTGCCGTGAGACACATTTTTCTTTGCAGCTACGTTTATAATGCAATGGTTTAGTACACTATTTTATTATTTACTAGCAGTGCCCACGGCTCCGTTCGCGTGGACTACAGAATATTGTTTAGGTGTTTCTAAAATAAATAATCGAAATCAAAATTTGCAGCGGACTCGCAATAAATACACGTACATATTCGTACGTGATTAGTTGGTTACTGACGACGCGAGCCGACTGAGTCCCAGCCGAGCGCACGCAACTAGTGTTACACAATTCCCCTCCGGCCGCCACCCTCGGCTTCACTCGCGTGGTTATAGTAACAAACTTATAGGGAGAAATAACGGTATTGGTAAGTAGACAGACACTGATCATAAACANGTTATAGTAACAAACTTATAGGGAGAAATAACGGTATTGGTAAGTAGACAGACACTGATCATAAACACAGAACAGATCACTAACGATTTAATTTTTTGGTGCTAGAATCGCTCTTTTACATAGCCACTGGTCGTCATTTATATTTCTTTGTAGATCTGGGTAAACACTAGCAATCAGTTCCGTATCACTCTGCACCATATTACTAAAATCCCAGGTTAGTGACACACAGCTCTCGGCGTCTGTTTCTAACCGCCCATCTCCAATTTTTAATAGTGTGTCAGCATAATGTCCTTTATAAACATCATTGTAGAGAAGCACTCTCATGTCTGTCTTCAAGCTAAATTTCTTGACATTTGCCTATATGCTTACGATTTGAGACAGGCTTTCATTTCATCTGCAGGGGTACCCCTCTGAATCATCGGTAGATTTTGGCGGAAGTCACCAGCCAGTAATACATCCATTCCTCCAATAATGTCTGTATTGTTTCGTATATCCTGTAGAGTTCGTTTTAGGGCCTCTATCGCTTTGTTGTGTAACATTGTGCTTTCGTTCCACACTAGCAACTCACATTGACAGCATTGTACCCCGAGCGCTATTTTTACTAAAATGTTTTTCCTGAAGGAATGAGATATTTTTTCGGGATAAAAAGTAGCCTATGTCACTTCCCAGCCCTCCAACTATCTCTGTACAAAATATCACGTTGATCCGTTGCTCCGCTACGACGTAAAAGAAGGACAAACAAACACACTTCCGCATTTATAATATTAGTAAGGATAAAATAAAGGCAGATAAATATTCACTAGTTAATTTTACACGTGTAAAATACTTTTAACGAGTGAAAATTTATAGCACATTTTTACAGTATGTTATACAATTGAAGAGGTTTTGCGTAATTGATCTAACAGCAGCGGTACTTCTTCTTATGAAGCATAAAATATGTTTCATTTTTAAATATTTGTATAATTAAAACGAAATACCAAAGTCACTCCTTTAAGGTAGATTGGCACGTTGAACTAAACGACTACTCAGCTAAACTTCCAGTCCTCTTCTTAAATTGTTATTCAGATTCACGGCCAATATAGTTACAACTAGCTCTTCATCCAAGTCCCAGTTACTGATAGGACAGCTTGAATTTAGAGATTTAATGCGTTCTTAAGTTGATGGTGTTGATTATAAATATCTGAACACTCGCATAAGACGGCGCTTTGTAACAACACACACCACACAATACACAACACAATAACAATGCCTGAGGTGTGGCATAACAAGAACGATGTAATGCAAATCGATGATTGGCTGTATTTGTGGGAGAGAAAAGGGATATGTACACCTATGTGTGCATGAAGGTGATGTTGCGACAGCTGTAGTACGTGTAAATAATTTTTCTTGGTGGAGTGTCAACACTTGTTGCGCAGTTACGATCTTCCTAACTGATTACGAGATTAGTGTACTTACTAAAAAACCATAATTATTGCCCCTTCAAGCCCTTGGTAACACAAAATAGAGTGAAAACAGGAAATTATATTCGCTTTAGTGACGTATCAAGGCACTCTAACGAGTTACTTTGCCCGGCCCCGTCTAGACTGTAAAAAGGAATACACATGCACTTAATTTTATAATTCTGATGTAAATTTTACCATTTTTACACACAGAAACACTGCAGTCTGGTGGCAAAACTTTGTGGACAGGACACACACATTTACAAAATAGGAACACTAGGAGAAAATTTGCTACGAATACTGAATGACAACAATGGTCGACTGCGTTAAACAATTTCTGGAAGTTTAATTGTGCTCAGAGTTACTTGACTTTTAGCAGAAAAACTATGTACTTCATCCAGATGGCATTACAAATTATCAAATTATCTGTGGCTCCGAAAATATTGACAATTTAATTTAAATATTCTGCTTTCGGTAGTGGCCTTGAAACACTAGTACGCTCGTGATGATTAGGAATAAAAATACTTGAAATGTTCATAAATCACGCCACACACATTTAATAATCTCTTCCAAAAACATTTACTTTAAATACAACTTTTGAAATTAACTAGCGAAAGAGCAAGGATTCAGTTCACGTTTACACTAGCGTATGTCGGAAAAAGTCGTGTACGTAATAAAAACAACATGGCGTCGTGAGAAATGTTCTAGAAGGTTGTATTAAATGGGCTATGTTAAAAACTTTATTTGAGATTCATAAGCGGAAATTAGTGGGCAAAATATAGAATTTTAAGGTCATGAAGTTCCCGGTGATTATCAAGTAGNAAGCGGAAATTAGTGGGCAAAATATAGAATTTTAAGGTCATGAAGTTCCCGGTGATTATCAAGTAGGACGACGGGGCATCTCTCCGGATGCGCAGCAGCCCTGGGTGACGTCTTCCCTATATGTAAGCACACGGCTTACGGTGCTAGCATGCAGTTCAATGACACCTCAACGGACGTCGCACGAGTTCTAGCTAACCTCTCTGAAAGCTACGCGGAGGGAGGCGATACAGGCCTACTTCTTACTTGAAACACCTCGCGTCTTCGTCTCTAGTAGACGGCCTGCAATTTCAGGGGCGCGAACTCTGACTTCCTTATGAAAAATCTAATTTTTAAACATAGTGCGCAGCCCACCCAGGCTGGCTGCCTGACGTGTAACAAGATGTCCGTCTTCCTTCTCGAAAACTTAGTTTAAGAACGTTCTTTAAAAACTAGCCAATCACGAGGGTTACAAATCAAAACAAATTGTACTGCCACTCAAAATCGCCCCAACAATCAAAAATGCAATCATGTGGCCTTGTAGGTTCATGTACCCAACGTAAAAATAGAAAAATTTATAAATATGAAGCTAAATAAAAATACGACCAAAACTAAAGAAATATTACGGACCCTGTCCCAAAACAAATAAATATATGTTGCCACAAAAATAAAATAAATCATGTAAAAAATTACACTGATACTGTAATACATAAAATTATACATAAATAATTATTATTTCTTTTAGCTCAAAAAGCGTGTGTTACAGTACGTACAAGATATTTTTTTAATCTTTCTGATGTTTGAATCTACCTAATTATTCGCAGAAAATTTATTACAGTAATAATTACCTTACCATATTTACTTATTTCAATTCTTCATAAATTAGTTTCTAGTGACTTTTTAATACATGTTCAGCTTGCATAAATAAATAAATATTTCGCATTAATTTCTCCAAAAAAAATTTTATAAAGGCGTTCAAGTTTAAATTTAAAATCTTTCTAATGCACAGCTGTTATTTAAAACGCGGTAACGGGTGAATACGTTCATAGTAACAATATGATAATTTTCCCATTTGGAGAAAATATCTTTCATTGCTATCGCCTAAACAATTAACAGTTTGTTGTAGTTGCTATGCAGACGTCTTTTTATCAAATCTTTAGCATAAGCAAGAATTTATCTGCTTCCAAAGGATTTCCTTGCATTGGAAGTCTAAAATTAACCTGTATAATAATGATAATCCGCAATTATACTGAAAAGGCTATAATAAATTTTAAATTTTTTTCTCAAAAATTCAGTTATGTATTATTGCACTATTTTTTTATTTTTTAAGAACATAATCTGTTCTGTTACTATTCCACTATTTCGCTGTAAAATTTTCTTGGCAGGTCGTAACTTCATAATTTGTTTCTTAAAGGACTTATACTTCAAACATAGTTTCAAGTACACAATAGTTGAGAAAGGAGTGAAATGTACACTGGAATAAGCCACACTTGGCACTTCGCATATTTTATATTTTTTTCAGTTTTTGACTTTCGCTGTTTTTCTCTAGCATATTGCATTCAAATTATATTACTTTTAACGTAGAAGTTTTTATTTTAAAATCATTGACTTCAAACTAGGAATATATTAATCAGGCAAATTCTAAAAACTCAGTGTCACTATAATCTAGATGAATATAGTCGTACGTGCTATAAGTACAAAGCTGACTGAAAAACTTAATTGCAACAAAAAAAAATTATAAAATTAAATTTTTTTACGGGAGGAAATTTAATTACCAGAGAATGCATTTATATAAATTTTCTGATATATCGGAACGTATTAATAGAGCATGTATGATGTATGCTGCAAGAATATGTAATATATGTCTACATGATATTGCGATGCCCAATTATAAATTTTTATAATACTAGGAATGGCAAATGTCCATCTTCAAATAAAATTGACACTGACTATTCGGGTGCATAAAATGTTGACATTTATTTAAATGGCTAAGCCATTTCATTAAACGAGCTCACTCCACAAACGAAATTAACTTCCTGTTGTTTAGATGCCGTGTTACATGAAGTATCTAGATTTCTTACTGCTCACCTGGGACAATCTTGTTGTACTTTATTCTCACCCATTCGAATCATCAAATGCAACCTCTTGACGTAGCCCCTTTAAGTTTCATAATGTGGACTAAAGTCGTGCTTGTGTAGAAGTATTTTGAGAACACATCTTGGATTTAGGCGACTATGTTCCGAATTGCTGTTTTTTTTTCGCAGAATGATTTCAGCTGGCTGCTGTATATTATTCAACTGCATAAAGCCGTAAGAAATCACGTTTATGCCCTAAGGATCAAACTGTTTAAATAAATGTATAAACTAACACATTTTATATGTAATATTATGGACCAAAGAACTAATATAATGTAACGCATCTGCTGTTTTTACTGTTACCTATCTCCTGGAGTAGAAAGAATTTCATTCTTCTGCAATAATGTAACTTCACAGAAAGCAAACACAACCGTTGGCATATTTTTCACTCTACCACTTGAAACACAAAATATACGACAAGAAAACATTTTAGGAAGATGATCTGAATTTATAATGGAATAGTTCGATTAATAAGAAAATTTAAATGGCCTGAGTCCACTGGCCGACATAAGTGTAAGAAAATGAATTAAAAAAAAACACTAGCTAATAATATAGCCTTCATTTAGTTTTGTCTATAATATATTTTTTTTTAGATAACATTCACCATTGCGTAGTGATAAATATTTTCTAATTTATAATATTTGTCATTTAACTGACCAGAACATCATACATTCCTGACTTATTTTCTCTGTGAATATTCTTTCTTGTGTGGGGTCGCGATGTTGAAGCTGTTAGAAAACTCGCCCCCACATAGGCGAACCTGGTTCGATTCTCCGGCGGGGTCACGCCCGGATTTTCTCGTGTGAGAAACGTGCCAAACGATTCCGCTGGTCGGCGGGTTTCCTCGAGGATTNAAAATTATACATAAATAATTATTATTTCTTTTAGCTCAAAAAGCGTGTGTTACAGTACGTACAAGATATTTTTTTATCTTTCTGATGTTTGAATCTACCTAATTATTCGCAGAAAATTTATTACAGTAATAATTACCTTACCATATTTACTTATTTCAATTCTTCATAAATTAGTTTCTAGTGACTTTTTAATACATATTCAGCTTGCATAAATAAATAAATGTTTCGCATTAATTTCTCCAAAAAAAATTTCATAAAGGCGTTCAAATTTAAATTTAAAATCTTTCTAATGCGCAGCTGTTATTTAAAACGCGGTAACGGGTGAATACGTTCATAGTAACAATATGATAATTTTCCCATTTGGAGAAAATATCTTTCATTGCTATCGCCTAAACAATGAACAGTTTGTTGTAGTTGCTGTGCAGAAGTCTTTTTATCAAATCTTTAGCATAAGCAAGAATTTATCTGCTTCCAAAGGATTTCCTTGCATTGGAAGTCTAAAAATAACCTGTATAATAATGATAATCCGCAATTATACTGAAAAGACTATAATAAATTTTACATTTTTTTCTCAAAAATTCAGTTATGTATTATTGCACTATTTTTTTATTTTTTAAGAACATAATCTGTTCTGTTACTATTCCACTATTTCGCTGTAAAATTTTCTTGGCAGGTCGTAACTTCATAATTTGTTTCTTAAAGGACTTATACTTCAAACATAGTTTCAAGTACACAATAGTTGAGAAAGGAGTGAAATGTACACTGGAATAAGCCACACTTGGCACTTCGCATATTTTATATTTTTTTCAGTTTTTGACTTTTGCTGTTTTTCTCTAGCATATTGCATTCAAATTATATTACTTTTAACGTAGAAGTTTTTATTTTAAAATCATTGACTTCAAACTAGGAATATATTAATCAGGCAAATTCTAAAAACTCAGTGTCACTATAATCTAGATGAATATAGTCGTACGTGCTATAAGTACAAAGCTGACTGAAAAACTTAATTGCAACAAAAAAAAATTATAAAATAAAAATTTTTAACGGGAGGAAATTTAATTACCAGAGAATGCATTTATATAAATTTTCTGATATATCGGAACGTATTAATAGAGCATGTATGATGTATGCTGCAAGAATATGTAATATATGTCTACATGATATTGCGATGCCCAATTATAAATTTTTTAAATACTAGGAATGGCAAATGTCCATCTTCAAATAAAATTGACACTGACTATTCGGGTGCATAAAATGTTGACATTTATTTAAATGGCTAAGCCATTTCATTAAACGAGCTCACTCCACAAACGACATTAACTTCCTGTTGTTTAGATGCCGTGTTACACGAAGTATCTAGATTTCTTACTGCTCACCTGGGACAATCTTGTTGTACTTTATTCTCACTCATTCGAATCATCAAATGCAACCTCTTGACGTAGCCCCTTTAAGTTTCATAATGTGGACTAAAGTCGTGCTTGTGTAGAAGTATTTTGAGAACACATCTTGGATTTAGGCGACTATGTTCCGAATTGCTGTTTTTTTTTCGCAGAATGATTTCAGCTGGCTGCTGTATATTATTCAACTGCATAAAGCCGTAAGAAATCACGTTTATGCCCTAAGGATCAAACTGTTTAAATAAATGTATAAACTAACACATTTTATATGTAATATTATGGACCAAAGAACTAATATAATGTAACGCATCTGCTGTTTTTACTGTTACCTATCTCCTGGAGTAGAAAGAATTTCATTCTTCTGCAATAATGTAACTTCACAGAAAGCAAACACAACCGTTGGCATATTTTTCACTCTACCACTTGAAACACAAAAGATACGACAAGAAAACATTTTAGGAAGATGATCTGAATTTATAATGGAATAGTTCCATTAATAAGAAAATTTAAATGGCCTGAGTCCACTGGCCGACATAAGTGTTAGAAAATGAATTTAAAAAAAACACTAGCTAATAATATAGCCTTCATTTAGTTTTGTCTATAATATATTTTTTTTTAAATAACATTCACCATTGCGTAGTGATAAATATTTTCTAATTTATTATATTTGTCATTTAACTGACCAGAACATCATACATTCCTGATTTATTTTCTCTGTGAATATTCTTTCTTGTGTGGGGTCGCGATGTTGAAGCTGTTAGAAAACTAGCCCCCACATAGGCGAACCTGGTTCGATTCTCCGGTGGGGTCACGCCCGGATTTTCTCGTGTGAGAAACGTGCCAAACGATTCCGCTGGTCGGCGGGTTTCCTCGAGGATTTCCCGTTTCCCCCGCCCTTGCATTCCGGCACTGCTCCATACTCACCTCACTTCACCCTCATCGGCTCTCAAGACCTCGATGTTAAGAGCCACCGAAATGTCTCCACACTCTACTCCGCTTTTCTTTGATGTGATTGTTTTCTGTCAAAATTTGTATTTTGTTTGTTTATTATTGCTTCCTAGTATTTGTATGTTTCTGTGTTTATAATTATTTTATAGCGTTATTTTTGTTGTTCATTTTACTGGCAGATTTGGCAATGAACTCAGTGCATTAAAATGTTTTATTGAGCTCCTGAATTAGCAACGAAATTAGCTTAAAAGTGCAAGCAAAGAAATCAATTGTTTGTGAACAAGACAACCTTTTCCGTCTTCAGCAAAACACTTTAATATAATAAATTTCAATATTTTATGAGTGTATGTATTTTGTACTATATTTATATTAATGTTTTTTATGACACTGGCATATTTTCAGATATCTGGGGTTGCATTTCAAGAGCACTAAACAGATTTAACAGTACTGAAACAATAAGAAAATTTTCAAGTAGTTTGAGTTGTTAAGATAAAGCTACTTATATCACTTAATATTGGCATGGAATTCAACCACAAAACTGTACTGCGTTACGTTGTATACGAAAATTTTGGAAGACATGGAAAGTTGAACTGACAACATAAAATACTTCAAAGAATTATTATTATATATTAGATTTGTATGCATATTTGTGCATGCTTAAGATTGCAATATTGATGGTACTGTATCTGAATTAATACGTTACCATTTGAAGATCAAAATAGTTAATTAATAATTAAAAAAATAAGCATATCTGGAAAAAAAAACTTTTATATTAACGGATTTCCGTATGGGGTTTTTTGTATTGCCGTGATTATCTATATATTTATAAAAGGGAAAATGTAATCTGCAAAAAGTTTTATAGTAGGCCCGTAAAATGTTGTAAAGTATTAGCTAAAACGCTTCATTCAATAAGGAGCTCTCTTTTTATAAGATTTTAACCAAAAACTATTTTTTGAACCAGTAGGGATCCATGTAATACAAATAAATTTGTAGCAGGACTGATTTGCTCACTAGGAAGNAAACTATTTTTTGAACCAGTAGGGATCCATGTAATACAAATAAATTTGTAGCAGGACTGATTTGCTCACTAGGAAGATTACAACAAAAACTACATAAAATTCGTAATAATTTTTGTTTATTTCCTGTGTATACAGGTTCGTTTTATAAAACTGAATTTGAAAACATTTTTAGTGGTTTTTTCATTGTAATTTTTTCCTATATTGGGGTATATATTTGCATTACGAAGTCATAGGAAGTCCTGAAAATAAGAATCTTTCAGGAATACCTTGAATCATTACGCAAGGATGAAATACGTTGTTAATATCTGGTTGATTTATTTATTCCTGAAAAACGTTTAAATAGAACGTACATACCGTGAATGAGTGAGAAAATCTTAAGTACGTATAGGTAGCGAAAATAAGACAATAAAAATTAATTGCCTTATTTCTGAGGTATTTTTCAACTTTCACAAAATGTTAAAATTTCTGACAATTTTANAAACTATTTTTTGAACCAGTAGGGATCCATGTAATACAAATAAATTTGTAGCAGGACTGATTTGCTCACTAGGAAGCTTACAACAAAAACTACATAAAATTCGTAATAATTTTTGTTTATTTCCTGTGTATACAGGTTCGTTTTATAAAACTGAATTTGAAAACATTTTTAGTGGTATTTTCATTGTAATTTTTTCCTATATTGGGGTATATATTTGCATTACGAAGTCATAGGAAGTCCTGAAAATAAGAATCTTTCAGGAATACCTTGAATCATTACGCAAGGATGAAATACGTTGTTAATATCTGGTTGATTTATTTATTCCTTAAAAACGTTTAAATAGAACGTACATACCGTGAATGAGTGAGAAAATCTTAAGTGCGTATAGGTAGCGAAAATAAAACAATAAAAATTAATTGCCTTATTTCTGAGGTATTTTTCAACTTTCACAAAATGTTAAAATTTCTGACAATTTTANAACAATAAAAATTAATTGCCTTATTTCTGAGGTATTTTTCAACTTTCACAAAATGTTAAAATTTCTGACAATTTTACAAAATTTTAAATATTTTGTTTAATGGGTTTACTGAAGTTAATATGCGGAGCGGTTTATACTCTGAGCAAGCCTATATACTATAACCTCATTTATTCGGACTAACTGGGACCAACAACATTCTGATAAACGAAAATTCGGATAATCCGAACATCAAAGGAACTAAATAAAACGCAGTGCCGTTACGCAAACTGCATACTGTACACGTAGTATCTTACACATCACTTTCACTGTTATTGACACTAACAATTCAGGACCTGAATTTCAGAACATGCTAACTATAAAATATACTTTTCAGGAGAGACAAAAAAACTATTTATAAAGTGTGTGATATTATTTACCGGTTTCAATAAATTGTGTATGTCTCCAAATATGTTAAGAAATGGTTTAAAGAGGAAAATGCGAGGGTTGTAAAATTAATATATTTAATAAAAGTTACAAATTGAGTTAACATGGTTTAGCAGCAGATATAAATATAAAATAAAACTTAGAAATAAGTCGCCTCCTTTATTCTCAAAAAAGTAGTGGCAAACATATTACCCACGTTATAGATGTGTTGGCAGAAGGGTAGGAGGAAAGTGTTTTGCCCTTCAAATAACATGCAGATGTCACACTCTTACAACAAAACAGAAATCATACAGTATTCCTTGCAATACCAAATAATACGTTCAATAACTCTAAAATGAACAAGATGTAAAAAGTATACATTGAAAACATAAACATTACTTACAAATTATTTATTTCCGAAGGGATTACGTACAAAAACCGTTATTTTTTACTTATAATATCCTTGTGAATATAAACATAACTCATCCACAAAAGTATAGCCACAGTCATGATGTTCACTGCAGTTCTTACTCATTATCGTTGCTCTTATCAGACACAGCAGCACCGCTCCCACCATCTTCAGATGATTCATTCATAAAACATGCTGTCTTCTTCAGGTATGTGCATCAAGAGTTCTTGATATCATTCAGTTTGACTGACTTATAAGGCAGAGCTGCAATATGCATGCCGTCTTGTGGAAGTAATATTCTTTCATTGTTTGGTTTCTCGATCGTAAAGAAATTATAGAACAAACCACGCATTTTAAACGACATCCTGACTGCATTGATATGAAATTTACTGTAATTCGTGATTTTGTATTTTGAATTACAGATCTCTTCCTTCTTGTTGCTACAAAATAACCTCACACACCTGCTCAGTCCAGTCTTGAAATACTTAACCATATTGCCTTTGACTGGCACAACATCGAGCCTTTCTTTGACTAAATAAATCCAAGCACTTGGTGCTGTCACTTGTTCTGTTGGTCATTTAAATTTTTCAATAACAGAGAAATCAGTATCGCACAGCAGAAAACTATGGCCCCGAGTAGGGAAATATGGAGTTATAATCTCATATCCCCTGTCTTAACCAAAGCATACATAAACTGACACACAATCCTATTCCTCTTTTGGCCTGCACGTGCATCTGTGAAGATGTTAGTGTGTTTTACACTCTGTGGCTACTTTGTATGAGAGAAATGTTGAAGGCAAGAAATTACTTCATTGACACCTGGTGTAGCTTCATTTTCAGGCCACATGTACATACTGACAACGCCTGTTGCGAGGTTATGAAATACTAGGTTATTTGCACATAACCTCCTGGCATAAAATACATCAGTTACTGCTAAATGTGGTAGAGGAATATTTGGTTGAAAATCAAATGCTATTGCTGCGTTTTTGAGATCTGTTTTAGCTGCTTCTTCACAAACACGTTAATTTTTGTAAAACCATTTACCCTTGTGTTTGCGCACCTGTAGTTGTACTTTAAGCCTCTTCCATTTGTTTTATTTTTTATCCTGTTATTTTTACTTCATATTTGGCACACATTCCACAAACATCACTTCTTGGTCTACCAAACCCATAATTATACTTTTCCCTTGAAGAGATATTAAAAAACTTGTACTTTACAGCTGCGTTAAGCTTTTCGATATTTTGTTTCTTCTCTTGTACAAGCAAATAATTTTTAGGGTCAGGTATTTGCAAAAAAAATACCTATTCGTTTTCATGATACTAATTTCAGAACTAAGATATGTCTTTAGATAATATCTTTCAGCCATAATGTGAGATCTTGTATGGAAACGATGTTAAGTGAGAATCGATCTTTTTACGAGGTCTTTACTAATATTATTAGGTATAGTTATGTGTTTACCTCTATTTTATGTTGGTGAACTATTGTTAAAGGAGAGCTTCGCTAATCTCTTGACTATAAAGAACCCAACACCACGAAAAGCAGCAAAAACGTTTTGACAAATTAAAACTTGATTATGTTTTAATGGATCTTTTAGTTGATATGTGTAACTAGAACATTTCAACTTGCAGTTTTTAGCATATTTTGGGCGACGTCGTTGCACTATAGTAGGTTGAATAAGCGTCTCTAAATATGTTTCACAGATTATATTGCTCGCCTTTTTATTGAAGGTTTGCAATATAACGTCTCTGCTTTCATTGCACAGAAACTGGAAACATTTCTTACGGGATCTACAACATACAAAAATACACAATTTACATTTTTTTCACAGTTAGCCTTTATTTAATATTAGTCGCTATTTCATAGTACATTGTAAACTAATTTACACTCACCTGCAGACCTCATCAGTTTTTTTAGCTTCCACGTCGTTTCCGGAATAACCTATATGATCTACTCCTTTTCTTCTTTTATTCTTTATGACGTTGTTTTACCATGACGACTCATTTCTCTTTATTTTTCATTGGACATAGCATTTTGATTCATCCGAACTTGACGACATGTTTGCTGTTGTTGGCGGGCCATCACCTGATAACTAGGCAACTGTACCGACCTCCAGAATAAAAACATGAACATTATTACAAAAGTGCACTCTAAGAAATTATGTGTACATTTGCCATATCAGTGTATACGTACAGTGACAAAGCGCGAATGGTAAAATGATTTCCCATATATCCATCGTAACGTTCCTACAGTTGCTCAGGAAATAGGCAAAGGCGTATGGAAGTTCCCATATTTGTATAGTAGCGATGATAAATATTCCCATACTTAGAGCCTGATACGTTAGTAATATTTCCACAAACTGTATAGGTTAAAAACTTCCAATACATTTTGGGAAGTTTACCAGAAAATATTTACAGTGTACAAGTGGTTGATGTATTTTCTACCACCTATTGCTAGAACTGAAATACCGTCACGTGCTGCTTTCGGTATGTGGAACCTAACACACTACCACGCTAACTCCATCTATACCTGACAACCAAACCATGATAACTCCAAGGATATAGCATGATTCGGAATTAATATGTATTTTCAACTGCCAGATTTATAGGTCTTAAAATGGTGTTGGTATGTTTTTGTGGTGTGACACTGTGCGAATTTGAATGAATAGGACGTTTTTACTCTTATCACAATATCGGCGTTTTTTGGAGTTAGCATGTTTCGGAGTTCAGGTCCTAAATTAAAGCATTACCTTTTTTATTTATAGCTATTTGTCTTCTCTGACATCACGCGAAAACTACTGGAAACATGTTGGCGACATTTTCACTGTAATAGGCCTATTTCTTACAACGTGCTGTTTATACACGCACAACTATATCACGTTATATCACGCTAAATCAACGGGTTTCTGGGCTGTACATTTTGATTGATCGATTTCAGATATTCTCTCCTGGACTGATTTAATTAATTTTCCATTGTTTTATTAACTTAAATGATAACAATAGGTTTACATTACATTTTTAAATACATTTACTGTGCTATAAGATCATTATTTCACACACACAAATACAAATAAATACACTACGCTAAAATATGTAGTATTCAGTACATATTTTGTGCCGGATTTCTACAGCACTTGAATCACCAACATGCAAGTCTTTCACTATCATGTAACGGTACGTACTGTCATTCTTGATTCAGGTTAACCGGAAGCTCCAATTAAGGACGGCTGTCTAATTGAGGTTATGGAGTGCGTATAACGAAACACCTTTATAGGCAACCGAGTGTTCAAATACAAAACCTCTTATTCATAAAATAAAAAAAATCTGGGTATCATACGCTCTAATTTTTGTCAACTAAATGCCCACCTTTTATAACGTAGAGAAAAGACATCCTTTATGTTTAGAAAATCTTCGTAAATTTATCCCTCAGCATGATTTGCTATTCGTAGTGAACGAATACAAAAATCACAAGTTGGAAAAAGAAAAAGTCAACGCACGGCCAAAATTTCCCTTATATTCTCGGAAATTTTTACGGAAAAAAATACAGTTATGTAGAGAAACGTGTTCCGGGATAAAATAAATCGGAGTTTAGCTTCTTACATACAAAGTATGGATGATCTCCGTATTTGCGTCACTGAAACTAAGAGAATGTCAATCTTTTACAATTCTATAAATTTACTACCATTCAATCAATACATACAAGTTCATATTTTATTGTATTGCCCTTCCATTTAATTAACAGTTATTTTTATTTTAAATCAAAATGGCCGACAAGTTTATGTTTATATTGCACTAATATATTCTTCACGATATCCTAAACGTGTTTGCAAGGCAAACACTTGCGGTTTCTTAAATATTTACATTTATTATGATTTTACGCATAACTTACTTTTCTGGTGTGGTACAGGCACAGCCACTATTTTAGCTTTGTATTCGTGATAATTAGGCCACATATTTACATTACATATTTCTGTACACTCTTCCTGCTGCTTTCACGAGCTCTTCTTGGCGAATTGAGTACAAGCCTGCACTATGTTTTAACTTTGAAATGTCAAGTTGACATGTGTCGACCCGTCAAGATAAGCATGTGAATGTAACAACATGAGTGTACAGAGAATTTCTAATGTAGATGTGGGTCCTAATCATCAAGAATAAAATGTTTAAATAGTTTTTTATGATTGTATCACAACGAAAAATGTGACAAACAAAAAATCATAAGACTTAAATTATTATATAAACTAAGCAAAACGACATCGAAGGATGCGAAGAATATGTTAGTGCAATTAAAACATAAATATGTAACCCATTTTGTTTGTAATAAAAATAAAAAAATAAAAATTATAGTGTAATGCACGAAAATATGCACTCGTACATATTAATAAATTGACAGCTTACCTAACCTTCGGATTGTGTTATGATGTAGTTTATATACCAGTGGTAATAGCCGAGGCAGTGATGGTTTTTGACTCGTGAATAAACCTCACACCAAGACAAAAATCTAAAACGTTTACATTTTTCATTCACAGGTAAAAAATCGAAATAATAAAATTTTTTATTTTTTTTTTGGAATCACTTTACATAAACTGGATGTAAACTAAAACTAATTAGAAAATTTGTCGAGTGGTTCCATATTTTCACGGAAAACCTGTGGAATTTACGGAAGGCCAGGTGTATAAAAAAGCGAAAGTGTCCGTAGATTTGCGAAGTATTGTCTCGCGCCTATTCACATATACAAATACAATTTTGAAGTATAAAACAATAGTAATAATTTGAATTTCACTATTTGTTGTGTGGATATTCTATGTGAGCCAAGTGCCAAATTATGGGAAATTCGTTCCCATGGCTAAAGAAGCTATTGGCCGAGGCCAATTGCCGACTTAATATACTCAGTGCCCATCTTACTTCTAGTAGTTGCAGTTGTCAAACAAAGATGGAGCTAGTGGTAAGTCCAGCACAATGGTGTAGCTAAATAATCTAAGTGCTATCAACCATTTTATAAGTTNTGAGTTGCATGCAATTAAAGTTGTATGAAGACAGTTGACGTGTGCATTACAATGGAGGAGGACGACGAAAATAATTTAAACGGTTTTGCTCTTGCTACAGTAGAACAACAACCAGGTGCGTGGAAATCAAAGCGGCATGCTGCACGAATACGTGGGAAGTTGTACATGACTACAAATAAGAGGGAAATTCCAGCGAAGCTTCCACCTGCGAATATAGTAAGTAGTGGGACTAGCACACTGTCTGTACATTTGTGTGTGTTATTTCTCCATTGAGGTTTGCCAACGGAAATTGTACTGTTTGTATGACGGTTACATTACGAAGTTATGCAAAAACCACCTTAAAGTACTTGAACAGCGATATTAAATGCACAAAAATTGTATGTTCCTGCATTTTTAAGAAATTGTCAGAAATAACGTCCTTGGATGGATAAAGTTGCTACTTACAACCTCAGGTTATAAAACTGTCCGTGAAGCACTTGTCACATTGTTGAAAACGTCTTATTAAAAAAAAGGAATATAATGGCTTTGCGTGTGGAATGGTTACCCAGTCCGTAACGAGTAATTTTATAAATTTTTTTCCTTATGAAATTGATCGACGACTTCACAGGAAAAGCCATGCAAATGCCGTTAAGCATGCAAACAATTGGCGGATGTGAAACCCCCTGTTGTTTGAAGGCTACCATGCAAGGTAACTACTTGATGGTATCGACATATATACCGTCAGTTCAAAGACGCCGCCATGGGAAACACAACCACCTGTGTGAGAGTTGAAGGAAAACAACTGAGAGTTACGCTATTCGTGGTGGACGAGGAAGCCACGAGAGGGTATGTAAAGTAATTTTATGAACATTTTTGGTGTGTCCTCCAAAACAATTGTGATATTACTAACAAATAAAAAAGAAGGCTTATTTGTTTACAGATACAAGTGCGGTGGCCTGAGAACCTTCAAGTTTGCCTTTCAAGATAGGGTTTTTGTTAGAGATCATTAAACGTATACCCAGAGAACAAAGCCATTACAACAGAAGAAAGTCAGAAAAGGCGTACATAAGTGGCGCTCTTTATTTAAAACAGATTATAAACTACCTTTAAACTACAGCATCCAGACAGTCTTGTGACCTATACATTTTACCGTAAGGTTTTTTTACAAGACTTTCCAAATGAATGTTTTAGGAAGCCTCGTGTTGATACGTGCGAAACGTGTGATAGTCTCAACGCGGAAATGAAAAGGAAATGATAAAATTAATGCTACGACAGCAAAACACAACTATAACTTCAATTCAGTAAGAGTGAAAAGGCTTTCTTGACAATAAAAAATTACTTTTATCAGCAGCACTTTACCTGGTAGCGAAATTTGCATGAATTCAATTGACTTACAAAAAGTGTTTCAAATCCCCTAGCTAGCCCACTCGAACATGTACTATTCCTGGCAGTTAGGATGTTACGACTTCGGGATTCATATTGCTGATACCTCTGATGGGATAATGTGTGTACGCCACGGGGAGGGAGTCAGATGGCTTCTGGTTTCTTGTGTACTTTAAATGAACCTCAGCTCTTCCCATCTACAAAAAAAAATTGTGCATTTGGAGTGCAGTCAAATCAAAAACACAATGCTCCTATTTTGGTATATTTTACTAGTTGCTTTCCGACATTTTGAAATTATAAATTACAAATGTCTGATGGCGGGGCGCAGTTTATCTGCATCAGACAGGAATTTTGCACTCATAGAAAAACGATGGAAGCGTTTAAAGGTCCAGATGGCAAAGGATGCTGTGGACGTAATGAGGACAGCAAGACCGTCTAGGCCCTTCCGTGTGTTGGATATGGAGGGAAAGTTTCTTGACTTCGACAACCCTGCGAAAAATATCATAAACGCTTCAAATCTAAATATATCCAAGGCAGCTTGGCGACGCATAATGAAAAACACTCCTGGGATTGTGAAGTATAAAACAACCTTTGGTGACATTGAAGACTGGGGAACCTGCTGTGTTTTGATCAGAAGTTTTACAGCTAAAGACATAGTACAGTTTTTACCGAGCTCAGTGGCTTATCAGAGGGAGAGCCACTGTCTGACGCTAGAAAACGGGACTTGCTCACTATGATTGACTATGTTGATGAAAAGAGCAAAGAGTTATACTGCAGTGTTTGTGCGTAAGTAAAGCCAAGGTAATAAAATATTCACGCAATTTTTTTTAGTACGTAATACGGTTGAAGTATTTAAAAAAAAATTCTTTAATAACATTTATGTTTCTATATTATTATGGTGTTGCATAACAATGGTTTTGAACATAATTGCCTTTGATAGTAATCTAAAGTTGTAAGTATCAATGGCGTATTTTATGTTTTGTTACTTAGAGCAATAGGATTTTTCCTAAGTAAAAACTGTAAATATAATGAGAGACATTTTTCCATTAAAATGCATTTCGTTAAATTTTTTTTATTATTTGGACAGTATTGAATTTTTTGAACCTTAGTAATTTGTAAACATAGTGTTTTATTTTCGTAACAAAATGTCATTTTTGTACAAAATATATGTAAAAGAAGCAAGGCTCAAAGTGTGCATTATTTTCCACACTAAAGAACACTATTGTGGCCCTCAGCTCATTTAGATTATGTTATAACACCTTTTGCAGGAAGTTTATTGTAGCACTTGGCTCTTTTCCAGTTTAACCCATTTTGTAAAAACAATTTTCTTAATTATGTAAGTTTATCACATTGTAAACATATTTGATACATGTGTGCATATAGTCGGTTCATGACTGGAAGAGACTTTCTTGAAGCCCTCCTAAAGATCTACTTTCAAGCCCATTTCGTACCCTTCCGCCAAAGGATAAACAAACATTGCCATGTGGCAGTCACATGGCAATGTTTACATTCCACTGTGTGTGTGTACATGTGTTCGTACATGCACGTACCCATCATAAAAGTAATGTATATATTAGTAATGGATATTCCACAAGCGTAAAGTTTTTAATCTTGAGAATTTCACACAAAAGAATATGTGATGCAAGAGAAAAACATTTCATTACATAAACCCAAAATGTGAGTATTAAAAATTAGATGTTTCGTGTGCGTGCCTGTCTCTCTCTCTCTCTCTATCTCTCTCTCTCTCTCTCTCTCTCTCTCTCTCTGTGTGTGTATGTGTGTGTGTATGGGTTTGATTTTGACTGGGGGATTGGGTGGGGGAGAAAAACTTTCACTTTGATTACATATTATAGACACAATACTTTGCAATGAAATATGTCAACATTCAAGGAGTCCATCCAACAACATTAACATGCAACGCCAATCTCTCATAAGCCCCCGGATGGCCGTGCTGTAGAGAATTTGTGCGATTCTTGTTTAACCTAATATTTCATTTATCGGTTTTTTTATACTAATATCAGCTCTTTATTATTTGATTTTTCATAACGTATGACTTTAATTTGTGCTAACCTTCTCGTACAGATTCCTTTTGCTTTTGAAATCTGTATAAGAGATTACTCATAGTGCGTTCTAACGTGTTTAATATTTTTCAAATTTATTTCAGGTTTGCTTAAAATTTTATTTACTGTATTTTACGTTGTATGTTGCGGTAGTTTTTGTGTGCAGTCATGAGTTCTAGCAAGGTGAATAAAAGAGAAGTCACCAACGCCAACAGGACATCATTAACCTCACCGAATCGTTGTATTCACTAATTAGCTGAGGGGAAATGAAACCCTGCAACGTCGCGGAAAGAGCGGCAGAAATGTTGAAACTCTCCAGATCTACAGTGCTAAGGTATGTTAAAATATCTGTAGTATTAACCATTGCGTTTGCAAGTTGTGTGTGTTAAGATCAATTACGTTGGCCCACGAAATGTGTTTACAAGAACATAAAGAAAATTTGTTAATAACTTGATAACATCGTCGAACGTTGTCTACGTGTATTTTTAAAGTTTTATTTTGGTAATTATTAAGTTTATAGGGTTTCCTGTAAAAATAAAAATAATTAATTGAAAATCTTATATTTCCACTCTGCTAATGATGCAGAACACGAATATACGAGGGGCATTAACGTCCGACTAATTTCGTAATATGTGCCCACCTAACCTAACAGAACCTAACCCCACGATGAGTGAATCACTATTTTACATTTTTTAACTAACCTAGGATTGTAGGGTTATATAGTAACCAATACCTGCCACCTATTAAACTAACCTAAACTAACACACGGCAGAGCATATCACATTGTCACACATCATTTGTAAACAAACCCTTGTATGTTTTTGGTATCAGTAACTGTAGTTGACCCAGTAACTGAATTATGGTCCTTTTTAAATTATGCAAATTAGGTTGGCTATGTAGCACTGAAAGTGAAAAATATGACACTGATAATTTACAATAACTAAAAGACAATGGCTGTAGAACAGTGGTGTTGGGGAAATGCATTAATACACAATTGTTTTCTTAAAAGATTATGACTGCGATTTCATCGATTACGATGTCCTCTCATGTTTAGTGAAGTGATACAGATATGTTTAATAGTAGGGGAAGTTCCAGTTATATCGACTGTAATCTATTTAGTGACGTATAACAATGGCAATTAATGCCGCAATGTAACTTATAAATACAAAACAAGCTCCTTCTTCAGAATCTTAAAATGCACCATCTCTCCATAACCTATATAAAATTAATTGACTATAACAAACTCACTATAGAGGCAATTTTCCTTACCATTGTCAGTTGTCTTTATAATAAATTTCCACTGTATATATTGGGTTGTTTATGAAGAATCCCTCGCAGGGGTACACAAATTCCAACACAAAGTAGTTTTTATTTTTAATTACACATTGTAATACCACCTTTTGGTTAGGTGATTCATACACTCACATTTGAGTCTATATAACCCTACAATCCTAGGTTAGTGTAAAACCCAACAATCCTAGGTTAGTTTAAAAATGTAAAATAGTGATTCACCCATCGTGGGGATAGGTTCTGTTAGGTTAGGTGGGCACATGTTACGAAATTAGTCGGACGTTAATGCCCGTCGTATATTCGTGTTCTGCATCATTAGTGGAGTGGAAATATACCATTTTCCGTGAAATTATTGTTATTTTTTTTACAGAAAAGCCCCCTAAACTTAATAATTACCCAAATAAAACGTTAAAAAGACACGTAGACAACGTTCGACGATGTTATCAAGTTATTAACAAATTTTCTTAATGTTCTTGTAAACACATTTCGTGGGCAAACGTAATTGATCATAACACACACAACTTGCAAACGCAATGGTTAATACTACAGATATTTTAACATACCTTAGCTCTGTACATCTGGAGAGTTTCAACATTTCTGCCACTCTTTCCGCGACGTTGCAGGGTTTCATTTCCCCTCGCCTAATTAGTGAATACAACGATTAGGTGAGGTTAATGATGTCCTGTTGGCGTTGGTGACTTATCTTTTATTCACTTTGCTAGAACTCATGACTGGACACAAAAACTACCGCAACAGATAACGTAAAATACAATAAATAAAATTTTAAACAAACCTGAAATAAATTTAAAAAATATTAAACACGTGTGAACGCACTACGAGTAATCTCTTATACAGGTATCAGAAACGAAAGAAATCGGCACAACGAGAAATAATAAAGAGAGGATATTAGTAAAAAAAAAAAAAAACCAGTAAATGAATTATTATTGGTTAAACAAGATATTCGCACCAATTCTCTGGCACGGGTGTCGACCACATCTCGCCAACACACGGAACGAAGGTTTGTAAACAAATGGCCGCTCTACTTTCACCTTGAGCGTGATCTTGTGAGTATGCAAGAAACATTGAAATCAAAGTACGTTAGCATCACGTCATTAATAATTGGCATAATAAGATACAAGTCTTTTCGAAACCCATTTGTAAGCGATAAATTAGCAATTACGTTAAAACTTTAGAATTATTTCCTCTCTTTGTGCAGGCAACCTAACGGCATAACTGTATCCGCGCTCGCCGCTGTTTGTAATGTTATAAGCATGTAGCTAACGGCTAGGGTGTTTTTTCAAAGGTTGATTTTCAAAAGTNAAGTTTCTTCCCGTCGTGAACCGACTATATGCTAAGGTACGATATAAAATTATTTTTAGGAAATAGTTCCTTAGATGGTTAAAATAAACCTTTTTTATTGAAAATCTTAAAACCACGTCGTGACACTTACCGCTCTTAGAATTTCCACTCTACTTTTGAAATTATAATTTTTAGTTATGAATGATTTTGTCGTGAAAACGTCTTTAAATTCATACCGATATCGGGGTGCCAGGACGGAAACGCCAATGTAACGTTTGCAAGGTGATATATTCCGACACTGTAACTACATGACCAATAACACGATTGGAATAAATGTAGTCTCGTTCGATCTGGTATACGACTGCGATGCAAGCATGAACTTAAATTGGCGCTATGCATGGGCGAGGTACGGGTGGGGGCCCGCTGTGACCGGAGGCTATTTTGAGAGTGGACGAAATTTTTCGGGCTGTATATGTCGCCACTCTGAGGTGCCAGCGCACAGATTTTGCCGTCAAACGAAAGATTTATAAAGTTTAATTTTAATTGTTACCTCCACCAAACACTATTATTTTAATAATTTAGATATTCCTATATTTTAAGTAATGAAAATGTCACAGTAACAAAACCAATATGTTCTGGAAATCTACGTTTGCATACAAATGACTGCATGTTTTAGATCTTCGTAAATGTAAAATATTGTATAAATATTCACTTCACCTGGAAACTCTCCCACTAAATATTATTTAAATATATTGAATGTGATATATTCAATGTATTATTGTTTTTTTTTTTTTAATATTATTGCTATTTTTNTAATATTATCGCTATTTTTATTATGTTCCTTTCTAATCCTTGTAGTTCACAACGAATACCGATAGCGGGAACTTTATTTTTACTATTCTGTTTGGAGATTCTAAGATCATCTTCTTTCCACATCATTATATCCTTTGTTTGTATCTGCAGGAATATCTACCCCCATCGCACTTTTCTTTCCTGGAACGTTTCCTCATAAAAAAAATCTCTTACAAATCCACGTCTTTCCTCCTTACAGGCGCATCATTACTCTTCGTATATACATTCCTTTCCACCACCATGAACCCTGAAAAAAAAATAATGTTCTTCCCACTAGATTTTTCCTTCCAATTTTCCTTTTTTTTTTATTTTCGCGTGCATCTTTTTTCGCTTCCTCTTTCGCCGCGTTTCTATATGACCCGTTGTCCTCGGTATAAAGACAGACAGGATCTCATTAATTTCAAATCGAGTGCGAGGTGCGCATGCGTGCGTGCAGACCCCTACCCTTCCTGGCCCTTCTCAATCCTCCCCCCCCCCTTCCCGCCCACGAAGGCTGTGGAAAGTCGCGTGACGTCAGAGGCACCTGCCCGGACTCGGAGACAGTGTTCTGTCATGGCGACAATGCGCAAGATTCTCGGGAGACGTCTGCGGGGAGGCCTTCTCCCTACCCGAAACCACCCCCCAACTTTTCTTTCGAGCCGATCGTTTTCGACTGCGAGGATAAAGGGTTGGAGAGGTGGCAGGATGACCCTAACGACCCGGCCGACTACACCCCCTCTCGCTTCGAGGAGGGCCGGCAAAGAATAACGAGTCCGCTGTGCTTCAAGACGTTTGCGAACGACGGGGAAGTAAAAAAAAAAACGGAAAAAAAGGGGGTTGTAGGAGTTTGCAAAGAAAGTGTTTTTAGAATGACGGAATGCGTGAAGAGTTGGGTGTAAATCTGGGCTCGCGGGACTCGAGAAGTGAGACCCACCCCTACTGTGAAGGACGTTCCTTGATAGTTGAACCATAAATTGTTAGTACTGTAAATGGCATGGAAGATTCAGGGCGGGTAAGAGAAAAGGGTGAGAGTGTAATCTAAGTTACCAAAAAATTAATTTAGGATACTACCTAGTACGAATCAATGGAGTACAAAGGGTCTAAGTTCCCTGTACAATAAAATTTGCAATTAATTAATTTTGAATTGCTGTTAATTCCATAATTGTGGCCTTTATTATTTTCACATAATTTAGTTGTACATATGACAGGCATCAGTGGATTTCAGTGAAGTATGATTGATTTGTAAGAAATTTCATTCATTTTCATCTTTATAAGAAATGTCTTGCAAGAGTTTTCATTTACAAAGTAGCTCTCGTAGTATCTAGATGTTAACAGCAATAAGTAGTTACTATAGGATCACTTTGAATGGATACATCACAAAAATGTATCTGCATTTTTTAAATAAAGTTCATACAGCCCTATGTATTATAAATATCTAGTGATATAGCTTCAAAGCCGCATATGTTATACATTTCTTCCCTTGTGTTTACATAACATTTTTCCCTTGGCTACGAAGGAAGAAGTAAACTTGATCTATTGGCTTGATTCATAAAGACGTTTTCATTTTGTCTGAGCAATTTGTTTCGTCACTAATGACCTCGCTGTTGACGAAGCGTTAAGCCAAACATACCTGTATATCTTTCAATATATCGTTTGTAAATTTGGATTACATCCACTATGTCCTGCCTGTTATAAGGGGAGTGCTGGTTCTCTACTTTGACAGTCGGTACCAAAGAGGCAGAAGTGAAAATATTGTTTCACCTTTAACCACTACAAATCATACTGAGTGAAATGAGTGAGCCTGGCTTCAAAAATATGTTTGTGGTCATTCTCTCGTGAAGGAATCGCTAACGCAGTACCACTACACGAAATTTTTCACTAAACATTTTAAGTATAATCTGTTAAAACACGTCACCCGGCTGGCTTACGGGTCGATAAACTGGTATAATGAAAATTTATCAACCTGTACAGTTGTAAAGAACTAAGTAAAATTCACGAATGAATATTGAGACCTAGCCGTTTTCCTGACAGACAATCTCTTTAATTTTGATGCATTTGTAGGAGGTCCTTAATCTTCCTCCCCTGCACATTTCCTCTCCTCGTCATTCAGAAATTAAGATATAGTAAAAACCCTTTTAAGTCGTCTTTCCCTGAGAATAATGAAAAGAACGTGCGCGGGCTCACGGCTGAAGAGGTAATTAATTAGCATTGGAGCTTTGAGTTCATTAGCCGCGGGGTACGGATTGGTCTGCGAAGAGACTCTGCAGATTACGATCCGTCTCCCTCGGGAGTCAGGGTCCTGCTCGATCGCTTGTTAGATGCGAAAGAAGGGGCAGAGAGAAGGGAGGATGAAATAATTTACTACAACTAAGGTGCTCCGTCGCGACGAGATTTATTATTTCAATCAAGACATTTGTTCATTTGCATTTCGTAGCTCGTGTCTTGCCTCCGGTAGAGCATTATATATTTTATTAAGATTATTGCACACTCAACATATATTAAATTCTCTCGTTAAAAAAATAAAGAAATAATTCTTTAAAGTAACTATTATATTCTGTGTATCACATCGCGCGTGAACATGCGTGGTTATCTTACGAAACAGTGAGCGAAGAGATTTGGGCTATGAAAGCAGGGTGAGTACGGAGCAGCGCCGGAATGAAAGGGTGGGAGAAACGGGATATCCCCGAGAAAGCCCGCCGACCAGCGGCATCGTCCGGCACATATCCCACATGAGAGAATCTGGCAGTGGCCCCACCGGGAATCGAACCCGTTTCGCCTTGGTGGGAGGCAAGTAGTCTAGCCACTACACCACTGTGGGCCCCCCCTAACAAGTGCAGATTAGTACGTTTACGCATTAGTTTCTACTTTATGGATTTAAATTTTTTTTTACGCTATGACACCATGAGATTGTTTATTTGATACATCAAAAAGATTGTAGGCGGGTGCAAAAAATACATAAACACACAAATTCGTCAAAGCAATTCCTTCTTCTTTAAAAGGCTGACAAACCACAGCATTAATTAGCGGGAATAAGTAGAGCAGCTTTCGCTAGTTTACAGTTTTCAAGTATTTGGGACGATTTTCTGAACTGTTTCTAACGCAAATGCCGTACACACTAACACATTTTGGGTATGTGTGTCGCTTGAGTTTGAAAAAAAAAAGACAGGAGAAAGGTCTATAAAATTAACATCTCGTAGGGGATCCGAATGCATGTCAACCTTCGGGCACAAGGGTATGATGGCATTTAAGATACCTTACCTCTGAGAATGTCTATATGTCTACGATATCGGTGCCGGTGTGCTGAGCACCAAACATGATCGATCGGAGGTTCTTTCGCTTTACCGAGCAGTCTTCCGTGCGGGAGCAGACATATGCCTGTTTTCCTTCATATCTTCTCGTCATAATGCCATCTCCTGCAGCGATATAGGGAAACCTCTTGAGAAAAGTCGCGTTCACTCTTTGGTATAGGAAAAACCCCTACCGTATGTATTTCAGTATTGACAAGAAGTTCTTACTTCTGGGCCGAAAAATAGAAAATAGTTCTTGCAGAAAGAATTTGTATTGTGAAAATGCCTGAGGTGCGTTTTGGTGAAGCCATTGAAGAAGAACTATTCACGAGACCAGAAGTTTCATGTAAACCTCAAATGCCAACTTTCCTTATACATTCAAGTTTTACCCCATGCAATCCTTTTTTTCAATCAGTTCTAGTTTTCAAACACCTGCGTAACATTATCTAGTATGTTTTCATTAAAATCCAATTGGTTTTTAGGGTAAGATACATTTCGGATTCTGCGTGTCAGCCCAATTTTCGAAGAGGTTCGTACTATCTCGTGCCAGTTTAAGAGTAAAACTGAATAGGTATAAGATGAATCTGGACGGTGATTTTACTCAAAACCAAGTATTGGTATCCTAAATTGTCAAAATACGCTAATCTGGATTTGATGAAGTTTTCCTAAAATCAGTTAACAGCAGGAAGAGGCAAGCTACGTGCCCAATATTATTAAAGTCTCTTCAACTCACAATGTTAAAGGTAAGCCATATATGTTTCTTCCTCTGAGGGTTTATATAAGGTTTGTTAGAAAGTTGTCCTTCCAATAACTATAAAAACCCGTCCCTTCTATGAACCCTTGAAGAGAAAGGGAATATTAGTCTCCAGCTCACCAGAATAAACCACATGTATATGCAGTCTATTTTTTACAGTCACGCATGCCAACAGAATCCGGAGGAACTGTTGGATGTTTAAAAAGAGTGGAATAGAATATCACCAGAAGGAATGGTTCTACATTAACAACCACCTGAAGAAACGTAACGAAGAGGTCGATCCAGGCAATAATTTTAGGAGAAGTAATTATAGAGCACACCCTTCATCTCACCCCACACCACCCCCATTTCATCCTGATCAATCGGCAGATGCAAGTAAACAATTGCAGAACCTACCAGGTGGAGGGTCCTCCCACAGCTAATCAACAAATGCCGACAGTAAGGGGTTTTCAAAAGCAAAAGTTTTAATTTTTTTCCTTGAGTTCAATATACTCGATAATCGCGAGGTTAGCCGTAGGGCTAAACTCTTAGGTAAACTGGCGTAAGCACATCTCTCTCAACATATTCCCAATCACGTGGATGAGCGTTGCGGGTATATCTCTCATACACGTATCGTGGCTGCTTATAGACACACAGAAAATTTTCTTCAAGCCACGCGGGCGAAAGCGAATCACAGACTGTCCTGTGATGGTTAAAGTGGCATGTTTTTAAAATGATTTCAGATTATATCACGAGCGAACTCCACTGGAAGACATTCGCACCCAAAATGCATTCGAACTTTTTCGCCGGCTGGACATTTCAAGGTTACTTCTTTTGTTTCTGCCTGCTGTCCGTTAGATTCCATCGCTTCAACTCTCTGGAGCAAATCTTCATTTACGCGTAAGTTTTCGTTTGGTATGATCCAATTTTGGCTGAGTAGTTACAACGTAAAATTTATTTCAGTAAACTTATTAAACTGTTAATTGAATATTAGAACTTATACATTGTATTGAAATTGAACGCACATCAAGCGGCAAATATAGGAATTCTTACATATAAAGTTGGTATAGTCTGTTCACAGTAAAGTGAGCGCTTTTGAGGCCCTGCTAACTTTTTCCCTTTAAGCGAATGTTTATTTTTGAACCACTTTTTTAAAAATAAATATTGCCATTGTAGTAATAAGCACAGTGTGTATATTCCACCGCACTCGGAAATTAATGTCTAAGACTAAAAAAAAAATGTATTTATTGACTATTATTCCAAATGAGAAGGCTTTCGAAAGTATTTACTTCACTGGGAAGAGCCTTCAACTTAACAACTCATTAAACTCCCACAACCAAGCCCTTGTCACTTTCCTTCAGACTCCCGCTTACCTGGAGATTTTTTTCCCGCGGTTGAGGACGAGAAGCGCTGTAGCCATAAGGACGAGACTGCCACGCGCATTAACTGCGCCATCGCCTCTGCGCGCAAGACTCTGAACTGCCGTGCTGTGTTTTCGTCGTGCTGCGCGTACTTGTGGGACTTTCAGCGGTTACCCTATTATTTTATTGCTGGAAAGTCTGTAGAAAAGTTCTGCGCGTGGTCCACGAATAGCGAATTGTTCTGTATGTATTTGCCCTGACTCTTTGGAAAATACGTTCTTAGTCGTTTTGGAGTACTCTGATGTGTGTTTTTAAAGTGCGTGACGTTTTTCAAGTACTCAACAGCCCTCGTCAGAAGTGTGTGTTCCTTCCGCATATCAGCACATAGGACGCACATTCAATAGTTTCTTGGAAAAACGTTTAATGCGTGCACACAGCGACGTAGTTCAAGTACCACGTAGGCGCAAGCCTTAAGAAATGTAGGAAAGCTTGCACAGATATGTGGATGGTAAAAAAAAAAAAACACTGTCATTAGTGCTTTCTCAATATCGCTGTAAAAAAAAATTGTAATGTTTACTGAGAAATGATTTGTAAATTTACAAATGTTTGTATCAGTACAAACATTTCGCTTGCAAAACTACTCCTCTGTAAAGCTACAAGAGCCGTGTTCGTTATAGACCTTTCAAAAATGTTTGTACTATGCTGACACGTATCTATGAGCTCAAGCAATTTAGCGGACACCCAGCAAAGCAAATCCGTTTATAGCTGTTTGTGGAAAAACTATGGTGGATGTAAAAGTGTTGTTACGCGCAAAAATTAAATGTATTGCAAGTTTGAATAACGCGAAANTTCAAAAATGTTTGTACTATGCTGACACGTATCTACGAGCTCAAGCAATTTAGCGGACACCCAGCAAAGCAAATCCGTTTATAGCTGTTTGTTGGAAAAACTATGGTGGATGTAAAAGTGTTGTTACGCGCAAAAATTAAATGTATTGCAAGTTTGAATGACGCGAAACTCTTAAAACAACTCAAATAATCTTAATAAAACAACTAAAATTTTGAAAACACGTGATGCTATTACTCATTAACGGTTAATGTTAATGTATCATATCTGCACAGAACACTTAATATGCGTTCTTCTTAACCGAATTACTAAACAAATATTTTGTAGGTATTTACTGGTATCTTCAGAACAAAAATAACGGAAACGTTCGCAAGTCAAGTTCGTCTTGATGTTAAGGATGCGAAATAATAACGCATGGGAAGAGGGTTCTAGTCTCTGTGATGATAAGGTAATTTGTTTTCGCTAATTAAATTTCGAAATATATTTTTACCTATTCTCTATAATTATTTCATCACATTTGCTTTACAGAAAAGAGAATTATTTTATATCTTCATGACAATAATCAGTTGCAATACAAGCTTACCAATTATAATATTACACATATATGTTTTGCAGATTTTACTAGATTAGTGTTTGTAGTTATACAAAGGATTTTCTCGTCAACTGGGTTTCCAAGGATATTTCTTGCAAAAGCACAAAACAATTTTACAGTGGATATGGTAAATTTTCGGACGTTTTCTTGTATTGTAGACTCCATCCAGCTACTGTAAGATTCTATCCCGGAACCCAGTGGACGGGAGATTTCCTGGCTGGGATTCTCTCATGGAATATGTGACAGACAATGTAGTGTTGAGGTTTTCTCGGAGTACTCCCGTTCCCTCCTCCTTCATTCCTCCTGTGCTCCACTCATATATCCTCTCACACCTCAGCCATTCTTCTATTTAGGAGGAGCTTAGCCTCTTGTTCTTTACGGGTGAATTAAGGAGTTGCATACTCGGAATACGTTATAGTATTTGTGTGATTAGCCGGGAGGACAGGTCTGTCTCTCTGGTGCTTGTCAAATGTACGGTGAAACACCAACATTATGACAAGCCATTTCGCGCACTTAAACATCCCTTTATTTTCCCTTCTCTGGTTTTCAGTTACAGTTATAATATTGAGACGATTTTTTTTTTAAGGTTTTACTGCCTGCTTTTATTATACTAATGAACAAAACGCCTAAGTGTTTCTTTGAAAGGATCAAAATGTCTTTTTGACAAATTTGGCATTAATTATGCTTTCCGAAAACCTACTTTCATCTTTCTTAGCAAGATCTTGGATTTACTTGTCTATAACAGCCTGCCTGTTATTGACAGAACACCAAGATATATAAAGTACTTCAGCAGAGTTACTAGAAATACATTGTTATTGAACCATGTTGCAACGTACAGTTCATTTATCATGTACTTGATGCATCACTGCCGCGCTTTCGATCTCTTTTCATACGACTCTGGCTCAGCAAGGAAGATCACGAGCGAAAAGTTAATCCCGAAATATGCAGAAACAGAACCACGGGCCTTTAAAGACTGCCGTTGAATAAAATACTGTGAAAATGGGAAGTGGTTAATCTAGCTGAAGACGTAGAGGGAGGGGGGGGCTGGCTTGGTTATTGCAGAGCGAGCGAGCCAGCTGCCCCACGCTCCGAGAGAATCCCCGCTAGGAAGCGCCTGCTGACGCCCTCGCATGCCGGGCACATGACCACACAAGCAATGCGTCAAGCCGCGGCTGCAAAGCCAACCTTTCCCCTCACTCGCGTCTTCCCCTGACCCGCTGCCACAAACCCCCTCTCCGCCTTCCCTCCCGTGCGCCCTCGTTATCTTAATTGGGAAGCTGAGGAAAGGTCAGATCAAGACTTCTAACGAGCATCCACTACTCGTTGCCTGGGTCTCTGGCGTGGGGAAAGAGCCCTGCTGGGGACTCGGAGAAGGGGGTAAGTGGGAGGGGGTGGTAGGCAGGGGATGACCTTCATTCCGCGAAGATAAAGTTGATGTAAAGAGCTCTCGGTTGGGATGAAAAGGAGTTTCCCTGCTGCGGGAGATCTGAATTCCTTGGAGGTCACATGGCGCTTCCTCGGGAGAGACGGGAATCTTCGTTTGTCCACGCAGGTTCGCCTATCTCGTGGGTGAATACTCCAAGCAACGCCCGAGACTCTGCACGCACTTGACTTGTGTTCCACGTGCACGGAATGACCAGAGGTGATTGTCACAGCGTAACCCACGTCAACCAGATCGCTGACCCAGTGCTTGTGCTCTCGAACTTCACCGTTACCGATTTCATGTCGCCTGCACGCGACCACTGCGAGCGCCGTGCATGTCGGAGAAATCAGGAAGGCCTCGAGTACGAACCAAAAACACAAGCATTAGTGAATACGAGCACGACCAGAAAATTCTTTCGCCATAAATCACCATCCGTAGACCAGAGTGAAGTCAGGGGATCTAATGGTGACGGCGGTGATCGATGTGGAGTCAGTTTCGCCAGCAGCTGCTGGTACGTTGCACGCGGCCTATTTATCTTCCAGGATGCTGGCTCCTTTTCACAGAGCAGAGATACGGTCGATTGCTGATGACACCTACCCGGCAGGGAAGAGTGGCTACCAGCCTGGAGGAGTGGTCGTCGGTGACCTTCACATCGTGCTCACAGCCCGAGAACCGTGAGTGAAAGAGCATGGCCACGTGCGCACGGGCGGGTCTTTAGTCGCATGGCCGCCGAGGTAAACAGCTTGGAATGGAACATGCTGCTTAAAGTGGAACTGAGCGCACGAGAGGGTAGTTTCCCGAAGCGGTTTTAAAAACGCAACATGTTCTATTCTGCAGGCGGAGCGCTAACAGACGGTGAGGAATGAAGCAGCTGGCACTGAATAGGTACGTGCGCATCTGCGGATAAATCAAAGGTTTGAATGGAGTTTGGCGCGTGCACAATGGCTACTGATTCTGAATTATTTGGTACGGAGAAGCTAATGATAGAAATCGGAGTAAGGCCGCATACATACAACTCATTTACCTGAATACAATGACAGAAATATGAAGAAGCGGTGTAATAATAATAGTATTAGTAATTATTTTATTAGGTGTTTTGTGTGCCTTCGAAGAGCAACAAGGCCCTGATAGGACTGCACTTGAGATCAAGGAAATGAAGGTATAGGCCAGGGCGTATATTTAGGAGAGATTTTGGAAAACCTAAATCAGGATGGCCGGACCTGGATTCGAACCCAGGTCCAACCTAATGCGAGGCCGGCGGTTTACTTATTTGCCACTAAGCGGTATACATTTAAATAAGATTTGTCTCATATATTTCATAAAATAAAAATAATCTACCATTAGGCATTGGTACAAACTAGTTTATAATGTAAAATGAATGAGCAAGCAATCTATTACTTTACTTGTTATTATATTTCAAAATTATCTACTATTTTACATAAACTTGTAGTTTATTAAAAACTTTGATTAAAATAAATTAACAATTATAAGCAAGATACACAATGTCAAAAATTGGAAACGAAGTACACAATATTAAATAATACCAGATTGTTAATTAAAATTACACATAGGCTAATTAATAAATGGGTCTAACATAACCAGTCTTAAAATTTAATATCATCCATTTAAGCGATATCCTGTTCATCAATACCATAAAATGATTTTCTCTTAAAACATTTTTCTATGCAACTATTGGAATGCCCAACAGAAACATCTCGCGAACTAATGGTAATTTATTAGCTTACTTAAAGTTATTTTCCACGTTTGAAGGTGAGAAGCAGTAAAGCGATAGGGGGTACATTGCTGTGCACAACAAGTGTGCCATCGTCACTAAGCCCAAGGCTCTTAACTGGCGGTGCAGTGTTCTCGTCGTGCAACATGTACCATTGGGGCTTTAACCGTTGCCTCAGTTATTTTATTGGTGGTAAGTCTGTAGAATTGTTCAATGCTGCGCCCTTGAGTACTTTTGTATCTATCTGACGTGTTAAAAAAAAACTGTTTTTAGCTCCGCATGGATGCCCTGAAATGGTGTGTTAAATGTGCATGACGTCATGAAAACACTAAGCAGACCTCGTCTGAAGTGTGCTGTCTTTAGCAGAGCAGCATATTGGACTCAAGCACAGGGTGAGTATAAAAGAATACCCCAGCTTTTGAGGTATATAAAACAAAACTAAACAACATACAACCTTGATAGACCAATCAAATGAACCGTGGAACCGTGAAGTTTGTTTACTATATATTCATAAATGTTCAATGTGACGACCATGAGTGGCCTGAACGACATCTACGCGATAATCAAACTCGTTTCACACTCTTGTCAGCATGTCTGGTGTTACGGTTTACATGTCGACCGTAATTCTCGTTTAAAGGTCGTCAGTGTTAGCCGGCAATGGTGGACGAAAAGCTTGATACTTTTTGTACCTCCATAGAAAAAAATCGCACGTGGTAAGATCCGGGCTTCTAAGGGGCCAGTGATGAAGAGCCTGGTCACCAGTGCTCCTCAACCAATCCAGCGTTGCGGCAAAGTCTCGTTCACGTTTCCGCGAACAGCTAGGTGCTAATGGGGTGGCGCACCATCCTTCTGGAAAATTAAGCCCCCCGCCGCCTCTTCTAACTGAGGAAACAAACATACTCTAAGCATGTCCAAATAAGGAATTCCAGTAAAAGCTAATTCGTAAAAAAATAAAGGGCTGAAAACAGTGTCTTCGGATACAGCGCAAAACACGTTCACTTTGGGGGAAGCGCGCTTGTGTTCGGTGGTTTCATTTGGAGGCTCATGACCACATATCCGCACGTTGTGCCGGTTCACCATACGTCGCTTCATCGCTAAAATCCAGCTTAGACATGAAGGCATCGTCTACCTCGTTCTAGGCACATAAAGAAACCATCAGACCGTCCCCTTCACATTGACGTGTCGAATGCGAGCTCGCTTCCCCCTAACCGCCTTAAACTGAGAGTTACGAATGCCATCCAAACCGTAACACCAGACATGCTGACAAGAGCGTGGAACGAGTTTGATTATCGCCTAAATGTCGTTCGGGCCACTCATGGTGGTCGTATTGAACATTTATGAATGCATGGTAGACACACTTCACATTTCCACGTTTCACTTGATTGGTAAATCAAGGTTGTGGGTTGTTTGGTTTTGATATTATATACCTTCAAATTTCGGGTATTATTTTATACTCATTCTGCATAATAGTTTCGTGGTAAAACGTGTAATCCAAACACTCGTCAACGTAGTTCAATCGCCATGGAGGCGTGAGCAAAACACGAAAATCTATCTTTAGTCAATTCATTGTTAGTTCAAACTTTTCTGAAGCCCTGATAAAGTTCTACTTTCAGCCAATTCCTCCACCTCGTGCAAGTAAAGTTCCACTAAGTCTAGAAAATTACATCGAAGGACAACTCACCTTATTCGTGTGCACTCAGTTTAATGATATTTTTCGTAGGAACTATTTATTATTAGGCATTACCAATACACCTTTTTTTTCACATTGTTATGTTTATATAAATTATAAAAGAGAAATTGTAATTTCCAGATAAAATACAAGTGAATATTTTAATTAACCAAAAATAAGGTATTTTTGTGTCAACTAAGTATAAAGCGCTTGTGATATTTAGGAGACAACCAAACACGTAATACATAGGGGAATTTTTTCAAAACTTTGATTCAAGAAGTGTGAAGGAACTGCGAGTGGACTGCACCTCATCTTCGGTGCACGGCGTCGAAAGAGAAGGCCCGTTACAACACCGAAGCATCAACGGCTGTGGCTGGATCATTGATCTCGGAGACCAGCCGACGTGAGGGTTCTCACTGGAGCCGGCTACGAGGGGTGGGGGGAGGCTTCAAGCTGGTGGGCGAGGGGTGTGCCTGAGGTTCCGGAAGGAAACCCTGGACTCCGGGGTAATTTGGGGGAGGAAACGATACGACCCCCTTGAGGCATCAAGTTAGCCACACTTTTCTTATTTCCAGGGCAGGGTCGGCCTCCCGCGCAGATACGGAGGTAACAACCCCCCCCCCCC
>NQII01000394.1:686975-727288 GCA_002778355.1 Clitarchus hookeri | reverse complement strand
GGGGGGGGCGAATCTTATGCTCCTACCTTGTCTGGAGCTACGGCCTCGGAGAATCCAAGTCTGGTGTTGTATGTCTATTTGAAAGTTCCTTAAATAATTTACACACGTGCCTCTTTCGAAACGAGCTTCACATCCCGTATATCAACAGTTCTGAAATTCACTCAAATACAATATCCTTCCAAAGGTTATTCATATGTGCTTAAAAATGTTTGGCAACTTAAACGATAATTTCATCAGCTTATAATTTTAACAGCGCACTGTCTTAAGTGCGGTGTAAATTTAAAAATGATATTGTTTGTATGCTCAAAGGGATTTTCTGCAGTTACAAATTATCAACCGTTCAGAAATTTTCTATACTGATGTACTATATATCGAAGTTATATAAATTGCAAATTTTAATGACGTGTCGCGCTCCTTGTAAATTAATATACAAAATACGAAGTAATATTTGTTTTACAGGTAATGGAATCATACAAACAAAGTATGAATTTCAACTTGCGAGCTATAGTTAAAATAGAGAAACGTGATCATACTTCTAACGCTTCAGGCATCTTTATCTGATGTTCCTAAGTTCTACCTGGACAAATTTATTGCAACGTGCTCCCAAAAATAGCAATCTCTTCTCATCGTGTTGTTAACGTTACGGTTTGGTTTATAGTCTACAAAAGGAGCATAACTCATGTGGCTGGCTGCAGAACTTTTTGTAACCTTTGATTTTGCGTGTTTCAAAGACAACGAAAATTTCAAACTATGCAGTTAATGTTCTTACGTTAACATTTCTAAAGTCACACTAGTTTCCTGTAACATTAGTACAACAAATAAAACATTTCAGAAATGAATGTACGAAACGCTGGACGCTTGTCAGATTTACGAACGTTGAGTGCTATAGTCTATGTAGTTGAATATTTCTTTTCTTTTATCTCTAAATCAGCTTTCGATACGCTATATTTAAGCCGGGACTACGACTAAACCAGAGAGTTATACCAATAAAAAACCGCGAAGTTATGAAAAGTAATCATAAAAATGGTTTATTAATCACACTCAGTTTTCTCAGTAACCAATTGACTTTTATTTTCATTGAAGTTTCACAGAATTCCGTGTAATATTATAAGTTCATTTTAATGTTTTTACTGTTTATAGACTAGCAGAGGGGATTAAAGTTGTTGTCTGTGTGAATATAAAGTAATACTTTATATAAATATATACGTGGCACAGTACCAGAAGATTTGAAAAAATATCCCGGCAGCTGTCAGAATGCTGCGTTTGGAATATTATTCTAATTATTTTCTTTTGAATACTAAAAAACTGTTAGAAGATGTTATTTACTTTCCCTTCAGTATATTATCCCATAACTGATATGAGAATAAACATAACCAAAATGGACAGACCACATACACACTTTAGTGGTTATATGCGAAAGCACAAGCTGTATTGTTATTTTTTCCCAATTTATTCATTTCATTTTCACAAAAAATCTACTTTTCCCAATTCCATTAAAAGCGAGAAGGATTATATTGAAACAGGAAAATATTTAGGTATATACATGGAAGCAGTACAAAGTGTATATTCGTTTCAACTACTACCCAATAAGACTGCAATGCAGTAACATGAATTTCCTAGTTGCATCCCTCCAACCAATGTTGCACACTTGTTTATATAGTTGCACGTAGCAGTGACTTGGTACTGCATGTGATGTGAGATGAATGTCATCCTTGTGTTCCTGGTGCACATTAATTTTCTGCTGCCACGGCCAGTTTGTGCTAGGCGAAAGGCGTTCAATATATATATTTATTAAGAGAAAAAGTCTCTTTCAAATTTTATAACTTCAATCAATCGAAGTATGACCGTCCAACCCGATCTGCTCGATAATTGTCCGAAAACATGATAATCTAGGAAAAAAAAAGATTTGTCTAAAGCAATAGACGGATCGGCAGGCGGATACGTAATTCTAGAATAATAAATGTGTTTTCAAAACTCGGGAGTGTAAATATAGATAGCTGCAATGGGAATATAATGTTTTAAGTTATGCTCTCATAGTGTGAGTTATATACTTCTAAATCATGCCAGTTATCGTTTGTAGTTCTCCTAGAAGTATTTAATAATTTTCGACAATTCAGTGTAATTCTTATGACGTAATAAGAATTACAGATTTAAATACAGGCCTAACACAACCGGAAGGTTTTCTTTAATATCCCCTCCTGGGCTGATGTGCTAACCGCGAAGCGAATCACACGCCATGCTAGCTTAAATTTAACTCTTAATATTTCTGATATCTCCATTGGTAAGCCTGGTGTTCAAGTCCGAGACTTAGTGTTCCGAAAAAAATACCTTGAGTCTTTGAACACTGAGGTCGATACAAGTAGTGTGTATGCATCTGCCCCACTACAAAAGGCTATAATAACGGTATTTTTCGAGGGTTTCACTAAAAGTTTGACCGCTGATACACACAAATATTGGGCACGTCGGATGGTAACTTATGCATGTTCTCGACGCGATCTGGTGACGAGCAGAGCGAACGTACTGTACCACGAACTCGCCTTCGCCCACACAGAAGCAACTTCAGATAAAACGGCAAGCTTCACCGTGGANCGCGTCGCGTGATTGCGTGCCGACCGACAGTCGGCCGTTGAAGCCCGGTGGACGTCGAAGCCCCCCCACGTAGCCGGGCCCCTTTCGCTCTCGCCCTCTAACTTCTCCCTTTTAGCCATGATTTGATTATAAATAATTGACAGCAGGGGCGCGCGCGTGGGAGAGAGAGAGAGGGAATGGGGATGAGTAGGGGTGGATGTGCGGGCCTCGCCCCTCGGAAAGCCACCCCCGCCGTCATTACGGCACGCACTTTACAGCTGCGTGCCGCCCGTTTACTGCTCCTCTGCGGAGTGGATTGCCGGGAGAAGCGGCGTCCCCTGTCGCCAGACGCTCCTGGAGCGGATTCTCCTCGATGGTGTCACATCCACGGTCTCCCGACACAGATTCATTCAATAAAGGAGAAGCCTCCTTTCGGAGGGTCTTCGATGGCTGTGACGGGTAAGCCTCATCATCCACGTAGCTGTAAAACTGAGCAGAGTGCGGTTCGATATACGCTGTTCGCGGTAAAGAGAGCGCTATTGAAAGCCCTCTCATTTGGAATAATAGTCAATAAATACGTCTAAACGTTGACTTTCAAGTGCGGTGGAATAAACACAGTGTGTTTATTACTTACTTTGGCTATATTTATTTCAAAATATGTTTAAAAGATGAAAATGGCTGAGAGGAAAGAGTAACTAGGTCCTTCAAAAGTCCTTACTTTACTGTGAACAGCCTATACTATCCTATTCTATGACCAGAATTTGAGCACTGGCATGGTAAACTATGTGTTTTGCAAACTGCTGCAATATAGAGCTTTCGCCTTTATTTTCATTACCCTGTTATGCTTATTCGAACGCAGTTCACCTTACACTCTAACGAATGTTTTATACTTTTACAAAAAAAACTTTTGGAAACCCATTTGCCAAGAAAATCCTTTGTAAAACTACAAAGAGTTTTCTTGTAAAATCTGCAAAACATGTATTTGAAATATTACAAATGATAGCCTTGTATTAAAACTTACATTATTAAGAAGTGTAAATAATTTTTTTTTCTAGAAAACAAATGTAATGAATTTATAATAGAGAATAACCAGAAAATTTTTTTTAAATATAATTTACAAAAATATAATTTTACAATTTGTAAATTTGGGGACTAGAGCCCACAAGAACCCACACTCCTTGTATTATTAGCCCGCACCCTTCACCACAAGACCAACTTGTCATATGAGCGTAACACTTATTTTTTATAGAAAAAATAGCTGCAAGAACATACAAAAAATACTAAGGAAGTAATTTAAAGAAGCAGAATTTTTATTTTTTTTTTTAAATTTTAAGAGTTCTTTTATTGAGTTGAGAGATTTGGACGGCTCATAACATTGAGGTATTGAGAGCCTATTTAAGATTGTGTGCAGCTAAGAAACATTAACAGTTCATGAGTAACACGGTCACTTTTGATCGGAATTGTCGTTTTATTATGATTATTTGAGTTCTTATGTGTTTTACTTTATTTAAACTTGCAATACATTTATTTTTGCACGCAACTGGGCTGTACTTCACCCATATTTTTTGCACAAACAGCTATATACGGTTTTACGTGGTTGAATGTCCGCCATTTTGCTGAAGCTCGTGGATACGGGTCAGTATAGAACAAAAATTTATTGAAGTTTATTACAAACATGGACTTTGTAGTTTTAAAAACGAGTAGTTTTACAAGGGGAATCTTTGTACTGCTACAAGCATTTGTAAAATTACAAAGGATTTCTCAGTAAAAATTGGTTTTTTTTTACAGTGTATCGTGGAATTTTCTTCTATGCTACGGTAGTTGAATCTTCTGGCACTCGGTTGGTTGTTGTTTCGATGCCTGACGACTATAGTAATGGTAGTTTTCGCCATTTGGTTTTCACCCCCTATCCCAGGGAAGTGGTTTTGTATTTCAACAATACACATCTCAGTGAGACGATGTGGTTAATATATTTTATTAAGGTAAATTTTCCACATTCCTAGATGTAATTCATTGTGTGATCGTATACGTATCGTTACTCCACGTTAAAAGTTTCTGGTTGCGAAATCACTAGATGAGGGAATAGCTATCTTGTTACATATAGCATTGGAGACGTGCCTCATAAGTCATATATAGTAAATAAAAACAGGTGACGACCACCACCTGCTAAATATGATTCACTGAAACCCGGATGATAACCCGACAGGGCTGCGTGTTTGTATCTTCGCCCGGAATCCGTGTCGACAAATCCGGTAGGCCACATAATGCATCTGTTTCAGGGTCTTATACTGGCTTTCCCAACATTTCTGTAGCTTCGGGCAATATCTCTTCTTCCTTTGAGTTTGCACAGCCACACCAACGGTTCTCCTTGAAAAAACGCCTTCAGGCATTCTCCGGTCATGTCGGTGTTTTCATTCTGTCACTGGTATTGTTAAGGTGCCTCCGGGAAAATGCATAGATGTCAATTAAAATCTTCTGCAGTTTGCTGACATACTCTGGAGTGTCTGCTTCTATCTCCGCTGGACGTCTGAACAGCAGGTCACCAGGGAGGCAGAGCTCTCTCCCAAACAGCATCCATCAAGGTGTTACACTTGTTGACTCTTGGACAGCCGAACGATATGATACGAGAAATAAGGGTACCTTGGAGTCCCAATTCTATTGGTGGTTGTCTTCCGCAAAGATAGCCAAGTACTGCTCTAGTGTACGATTCAGCCTCCCGACAAAACCATTAATCAGAACGTGTAATGCTGTGGTACGAGTTTACTTCATTCTAAAATATTTGTTACCACTTGGAAAAGAGTTGCTTCTAAATATCATCCATGTTCAGGATGAAGCTCGAGTGTCACTCCAAAATTGGAGATAACATGCTCTACAAGTGCTACCAAGAGGCAGTTAAAAATAATTTTGAATGCGAGCACTGGAAACATGTAAAAAAACGGTTTCGTTATACATGAAAACGTAGGACAACATAACGTCAGAATTCGGCAGCTTCCAGGATGGCAGAAAGAGTTTTCTCCTTCGGAAATGTTTCCCAAGATCACTTTTGCAAAAATTCTGTTTGTCACGTTGATCTCTGTAAAAAAAGGCATCATTCAAAAGACACTTATAGTTGGCATTAACTACAGTAAGCAAAGTGTTGGGGGAAAAATTTTTACTGAATTACCAGCTCGCACGTTGTATCATAGTCGATCGCTTAGTGGCAAGCTGTCTTCGAGTTGGTTGAGGGTGTCTTTGTCAAACCTGTGCTCCCATCCTTCGTCGGCAACACTCGGGACGTCGTCCAAATTTTGTACGCTAACAGCATTCATTAGAAAAATTCAATTATGCGTGCATAAATCATATTTTGCGACCATTTTTTTTTTAATATAGCCAGGTGAGAAAATTGAATATTTGGCCTTGTCCAGAACCATTACACCTAATTTACAGGAAATTTCGCACACCAGCAGTGCTACAGAAGACAATATAGAGTTACATAATTTAAGTGTATTCAGATACTTAATATTATGGCGGCCATATAAATAATTAAGATTAATATATCATTTCTATTAAACAATTTAACCGAATTAAACCAATATTTGTATGCTGGATGTATCTATTAGAACCATTGTAAACAGAAACTCTTTATAAAGCAACTTTGTTTTAACCATTAGGAAAAATGAAATTTTTGTGCTATATCTCAGGCACCAATCAACAAGTTTCCATCAAATTATTCACACTATTAGTGGTCTGGTAGGCCATATAAACTTTCGTGTTTGAGAAGTCTCGGACACTTATTTTCAAAATGACGGCATTGTAAATATTTCAGATAAGTAAAAACCTATTATTCAAAACACTGGACTGATTATATTCGAAGTTGATGGCCAGAATACGACTTCCGTAAGGCATATGATTGAACACTATCTTAAGACACGAGGTTTATTGGGTTTGAGTCCCGGGTAATGCACATGTGTATTTGTAATTGTCTCCCTACTGTTTCATATATTTCTGATTACGTCTCTAATGATACTGCTGTTAAAGAGATTTCAAAGTCTCTTGCCATCTTAGAGTTTAACAATATCATTATAAAAGTTTTGCACTCATGTAGGGGAAAGAATGCTCATTAGTTACATCAATAACGCTTTGTTTGTTTTTGTGGGACCCTTTTTTTCAAAATAAGGTTTTAGTTCTTTATGTTATTGCACGAAACATGTTTGCTTTTCTTTTACGCGAGTGTGAAGTTGCCGTAACAGTTGGGGCGCAAAACACCTGTTTTGTGTAACTTTTGTTCTTCTTTGGCGGTGTTCGTAGACCACATGATACTAGTGAATTAAAAATTCGGGTACTGTGTCAATAAACTGCGTCGCACGCATAATGTCGAATTCTTCATAAAAAATACACCTTTGGCTATATTATTCCTCACAAAGGAACGAATGTTGATGCACATCTGGCTGCAACTTTACTCGTAACAAATTTGTTTTAGTTATAATTTTTTTTTGTTAATTTACAAATTAAAATTTATTGCGACGTCTGAATGTCTGTACCTTTCTTCCGAATCCCCTTTTTGGATTGTAGACAAACAAAAGACTTCGAAATAAGGTAGTTCAAAACATTTTGATGTCTGCATTTGCCTTTTCGACTCAATATCCATTGTTGTCGATTATTGCTAACTAACATCATTTTTTCAGCCAGTACTGAGGTGCTTATTTGACTCCGTTCCCAGTATATTTATGTTTAAAGCTTACTGAAATATTTATTTTTAGCCATCACATTTTCCAAGAATACTAACGAAAATATTTCTGTCCTTGCTTATGTGTTTTGCCATATCACAGTGGAGCAACTACGAAAGAAATCGATATTTTAAGCAATCTACCTTCCCGTGACTGAATTAATTATACTTTAACCATGATTTAAATATCCTGAGTAAAGTGTGATGTGTATTAGAAAAAAAACTGGCGAGTGGCTTCAAGTTTCAATAAAAGTGCAATGTTCAAGATAATATAATAGAGTTTCAATAGGAAAAAAATTACTATAAAATTAATTACCCTAATTTCTCCGCACTCATCTATTAAGGTTATATTATTAATGAAGTCAGTATTTCAGAGCATAGATCTTCGTGCTGCAAATAAATTAAACGTGAGTTGAAATTATACATATACAGAAAGGAATTTTAATATAGGCTTTTATATGGCGTCAGTTAGATGATGGTAATAGCCAGTTTCCTCCTGAAACAGCATTNAAGGAATTTTAATATAGGCTTTTATATGGCGTCAGTTAGATGATGGTAATAGCCAGTTTCCTCCTGAAACAGCATTTAAAAAAATACATATTTTTTAATGTATGGTTTCGTACCAAACCATTAAATAACTATCAGTTGTGGCATATAAAAGCTAGCAAAAACCATTCAACCTGTCCATAGACAGTAAATATTATNCATTAAATAACTATCAGTTGTGGCATATAAAAGCTAGCAAAAACCATTCAACCTGTCCATAGACAGTAAATATTATCACAAACTTTTTGCAGATATTCGCATATAAACACAGTGAAAATAAACAATGGTAAGGGTGATGAGTGGTTTGCGAGTTATGACAATTAACATAATGCAGGTTATAGAGAAACCGAAGTGTTTGAAAAAATTACCGAATTAATCGTCTATGTTATAAAATTCGTAGCACACTTACTAAAATACCAAATATTAAGCTAGCATGTTGAGTGAATATAAAACCATGTTTGCATATTAATATAATTCATGTTTAAAATGCTTCACAGAGTTATTTATATGTATAATAGAGACTGGAAACACTATTTGTTAATATAATATTTTTTAGTCGATGCGTATTTGTTGAGTTATCGCCGTATGCGTAGTTTTATTATATTAAACTAGGCCTACATCAAAATCGGTTTAGTCGGAGCCCAGTTGCTAGAGAAACATATGCTTACTCACACGCGCAGATTGAAGTTTTTTCCCCATACGATCTCTTTAACGGAAGTAGTCTACAATGTTGTGATCATGGGTAAATACAAACTTCAAACAGAACCTCCGTGATTTAACAGAAAATAAATAATGTATACGCACCAGCTCGAGGTAAAACAATTTGAGCAAAAAGTGGTTGGAACAGAATTTCGAGTTTAAAAAAAAANATGTATACGCACCAGCTCGAGGTAAAACAATTTGAGCAAAAAGTGGTTGGAACAGAATTTCGAGTTTAAAAAAAAAACAATTGTACCCATAAATGAATGCGTAATACCTCCGATCTGAAGAAAAATATTAAAACTGTATATCTANAAAAAAAAACAATTGTACCCATAAATGAATGCGTAATACCTCCGATCTGAAGAAAAATATTAAAACTGTATATCTAATCAATTTGATAAAACCAGTAAGTTCTTACCCAGCGTCATATCGAAACGAGATAACGGAACTATTACAGGACAATCTGAACGAAATGATAGTTATTTTACACGTTAAATGAGTATAGGCGTGCTTCAGCTTACAACGTCGCTTTCAAGAAAAAAACACTTAAGACCCTTTGAAGAGAAGAACAATTCTACAAGAAAGCAACTAGAAGTAATAAGCATTAATTTACCAGCTTTTCAGAGTATTAAACATTTTACATAAACTATTTCTAACAATGTGACCCAGGAAATTATGGACGAAGTGTTTTCTGTTTGAAAGCGATACCGTGAAAGGTGGCTGTAACAAGTCTTTAATCATTTAACTTGTGAAAGCCTATTCTTTGACTCAGTTGGTCCCACACTAGGAAGAAGCGGTAACTGGAATACAAATATGTGGTACATATTTTTGCCACGATTCGAATAATTTCATAATGTCCTGGTTACCTAAGGGGAAAACTAAGTTTTTAAAACTCTTTAGTTCTTAGCGTTCAGCATAAACTAGGTGTTTGTCTTATTAATTTGTTTGATCAGCAGGGCTTTAATTCCACCATCACACATGAGATAGCTGACTCGCTCCTAAATAAGCAATTTTGATAGCCATTTTTTTTAAAACTCATTTGGGTGCCTTTTGGCTATATTTAAAAATTAAAATTTTATAGCCCTATTTATTATAGGTTGTTCACAATTATTTGAGCACTTTTGAAGTCAACCTTCTAAAAATGTCACTACTTCTATCATGTGCATTTTAACTATCGCACTAACACTTAACGCGCCGAGAAAAGTTGGTAATGAAAGTTATAAAATAGTTCCGAGTCTTGACGTTGAATTAAAAGCGTAAGGTAAACATTTGAAAACACTGAAATGATTTATTTTCCTCTCTGCTTTTTTAACGCATGTGATTGTAAGAATTGGCATTATGTAAAATATTTACTACTATAATAATTTCACAGTTTCAAATGACCGACGCATTAATAAAGTAATCAGAGCCACTGCAATGTTAATTTCACGTATGGCAAAATAATACATGTTGGGTATATAAGAAGATTTTAAAGAAGACTTTCAGAAGTGTTCAGTATACCGTGAAAAACCTATAAGGGCTGTTCACGGTAAATTGAGAACTTTTGAAACGAACCTTTGTAAAATACCACTGCCTATAATTACATGTATGCTGCTAAGTACTTATTTAACCATAAACGTTGCCAATAATTTCGAACAATACTCTTATCTGATATGTCGTAAATACGAAGAGATACTTTCCATAACTTTCTGCCTATATATATATAGTGGCTATCCCATTTTGTGTTCATATTTAAAGTGAGTGAAGAGATTTGGTCAGCTCCTAACATCGAGGTGTTGAGAGCCGATGAGGGTGAAGCGAGATGAGTACGGAGCAGCGCCGGAATGCAAGGGCGGGAGAAACGGGAGATCCCGAGATAACCCGCCAACCAGCGGCATCGTCTGGCACGATTCCCACGTGTGAAAATCCGGGAGTGACCCCGCTGAGAATCGAACCCGCTTCGCCCAGGTGAGAGGGGAGTAGACTAACCAATACACCACCGCGGCACCTTCATATTTAAAGGTTTGCTATTATGCTCAGGGGTGGTTGCAGAAGTAGCGTTCGTGATCTACACTGTACAGAGCACAAAACAGTGTTTGTGAAGGAAGTCCCTTACACGAGGGAGATGTCACTCATTGTCGTGATTGTATTCTATAGCCTCTTGAACAAAGGTTCCTCCACGCTTTTTGAAACAAACCTTTGAAAAATCACACCCTGTATGACATGTTTGGTTCTTACCCAATTATATCACGTATCACAAACATTTTTATGATTCAGTCAATTAAAAGTACTTAATTTTTGGTTAAATTGAACATCTTATATTCTCTCTGTATACTATCATGTTTCATTAATATTTACGCAGGGTCCTAGTCACGTTGGTAGTGAATTATTGAAAATAGTTCTTAACTCGTGACTTCGTATTGCTTGTATTCAGAGTGCCATGTTGAAATATATGACAAAATCAACATGGAGATAATAGGTATGTTTGTAATGCCAGTGTTAAATAGCTTTTATGAAATATATTATGTAACTGAGCGGGCACGAATACGGTGCGTTGTCCCATTGGTGTAAATTTTCTAGAAGTAGGTAATATTTCTCTGCATGAGGTGGAGGTACATCCTGGAAGTATAAATTGAGCAGTGCTCCAGAAACTTCGAAAGAAACCGTGACTGGAGAACAACAGCGACACGAAGTACAAACACGTTGTTACTGGTCCCGATATACGACAGGGCGTTACAGAGTCCCAAAAGTAAATAAAACTTGTAAGATGCGGCACCTAAAACTAGTTATTTGTGTGTGACGGGAAAGGTCACAATGTTGATTTCAATCGATAAAAACCGTTCCGCAACTGAGAAATTTTCACCCAGGAATCACGCGTACGGAATTATCCCGACGCGTCCTAGGAACGTCTCGTCCAGTCGGCGGTCCCCGCAACGGATGGACTGCGCGTGGAACGACGGCCGTCGCCCTGAGTGATTAATGCATANGTGCGCGGGATGTTTCTCCCTGCCGGCGGTGGATGCCACATGATGCAGACCAGTGAGGGGGATGGAGCGAGGAGGGGGTTGTGGTTCGTGACCAGGAATGATACTCACCCTCCCGCCAACCCCTACCTCCCCCCGCACCCACTAACGACGACGGTAGCCAATGGAGCACTAAGTGCGGACAGAAACTGCCCACCCGGATGGCAGTTAAGGATATTGACGCTCGCTCGGGGGAACGAATCTTGAATGCGGGTCGGCGAGCATTATCCACGGTCGACTATCGGTAAATATATTTAGAGTCAACTTGGGGAAAAAAATTAAAATTCCTGTCCTTAACTGTGTGTATTTTTATGAAACACTTACCGACATGCGTACAGTAAGGTTTGCAACGAACTGTTGTATGTAGTTCTATGTGTTTAACATGTTATTAAAAATGCAGTTTTTTTAATTAATGGAAAATTGAACCAATTTCTTTTAGTTTTACGCACTTTTTAGTAAAAATCAGCATACAGATATTGTAAAGCTTAAATATTTATTTTTATTAAGCATGGTTTCTTAAGCAATGCGTGGATGATAATTATTTTGTCGTTTATAACATGCATTATACATGTGACAGAAGAACTCTCAAATAACCGACAGAAAGAGGCAAAGATGTATCCAGTGCATTTCTTGAAACGTGGATTAATTATATTGGACTTAAATGTGTTTCTAAAATCTGGTTATTTCCATGTTGATGTCACTTTTGCCCTGATATTTTCCTATGTGTGTCTGAAATATATTGTATTTATTATACTGAACAGAACATACAATTCTTCTATAGCCACAGGTAGTTACGTAAAAATTTTATAACGATACCCTACCGGTCCAGTTGCGTAAATTAATTATCTACAATTATAACGTTGAACACAGGCCCAGTTATATTCATAGTTAAATAGTTCTTGTATAACCTTCAATTTTTAATATACCACAACTTCCACTGTTTTGCTCTAACACTGAGTTTCAATTTTGTACGGCCCTTGAACCCATTTTCGGTATGCTTAACGGAAAATTAATTTACAACAATACACAACGCCAACCAATAAACAACGTTTTCCCAACATGTTTAAAATATGTTTTAACCAATATATGAAATTTATAAAAACTTCTGCTCTTATCACAGTTATTTCTTTCTTTTCAACGTCAGTATAAACTACCCCCTTTTCCCTCCCCAGTCTATGTTATGAACGTCAACTTATCAGCAGTTGGGTGCGAACCCACACCTTTTGTGTTATCAGTCCAATCTGCTCTCCATTTTACCTCTGTTGAAGTAGTGAAATAAAATGAATTATATATATATATATATATATATATTCCGTACAATTTCAGTTCTCTATACTGTGTTACATTCCTTGACGTAATATCACGACATATTTTATTCATTTTAAACTCTATTTACTACAGAAAAAATATTTTGTGGTGTAACTAAAGGTTTTGTTGGTATTCAACATGCAAAACTTTTGTGTAGTGAGCACAAAAGTTGTGTTCAGAAAAAAATTATTTAGCTGAGTGAATAACAACAAAACACTTTGTGACCTCTACAAGGCATTTTTTTGTGATCCCATGTGATATAACGGATGTAGTTAAGGTTATGCCTTATACGTTTTGCAGTAAGACATGTAATTTATTCTAAGCCTTTTGTTGAGTCAATGAATTCAATGTATAAAATTACGAGCAATATAGCAAAAGAGTTTACTCTTAAATATGCGTCAAACTCTTATGAAAACTGGTGGGTATTAAGCTATGTATATAAGCTGTTCACGATAAAGGAGCACTTTTACATAATTTACATATCTGGTAGGGTTAATAAAAGGATTTATTTAATAACATATAAACAAAAATTTAAATATATAAAGAAATAATATTAAAAAATAAATTTATGAAAAAAATGGAATTATATATATACATACACACATATATATATATACTATACTTTTAACTAACAACCCATAATGACGTACCGACTTGATAGTTTGTTGCAGGTCGGGAAGAAGACTTTGACTTCTGGAAGGGGGGCTCTACTGTTATTGGATTCAGAGTCTGGTACCAGGGGCCCCTCCAACTCTAATTTTTTTAACAAATTTTTTCTTTCCAGTGTCACTGTCACAAATGAGGAATCACTAAACGTACCCTGCGGGCTGCCTCCGGGAGACCAGGGACTCGCCGACATTACATGCGAAATTAACTAGCACACTTGCAAACAACAGACCAACATGTTAGACAGACATCACGACACTCACGTTCACTCCAGCTGTGAGGATGGACTCCCCCGCCGAAAACACGAATACGTTGATTAACTCATAATAAGCAGCATCAATAAACATCCTTAAAACGGGTCCGACGTCCAACACAACCCACAGCTACACGGCACCCCGCCACCAACCCAATGATTTGAGTATGTGTCGGGGTGCATTTGTTTGACAAACACCCAGTGAGTTATGGGAGTCTTAGGATCTCGGTCTCACGACACCAAGGCCATTCGGTGGCATGTGAGGGTCCGGCGGTGAGCACTTTTATAATCAAGCTGTGAAAAATGTTACTGCCTCTACCCGCGTGTATTTGAACGGGTACTCTGAAAGGCATGCGCCCAGAAAAGTTGGTGACGACGAAGGGAAAGTAGTTCCGTGTTTTAACGTCAAATTTAAACTAATGGACAAACGTTTCTGAATACTGAAATTATTCATTCTTTCTGTCGTTTTAATGTACATTAAAGTCAGAATCAGCCCATTTGTGAAATATTTTCTTTTTTAACAATTTCACAGTTTCATATGACCGACGTATGAATAAAGAGGTCACGCCTATGGCAACGGTAAATTCACATATTGCGGTAGAATACAGAATGTGCCTGCAAGTGGATCTTATGAGCACGTGTCACCCGCAGTATTAGATTTTTTAAATTTATTTATTCCTAATTCAAAATTAGGAGGATTTATTGAAGAAAAAATTTGACAATAGAAGCTTAGCTAATTGCCTTGAACATTATTCCGGCCATAATATATAAATCACTAATGCATATTTATGCAACAATTAACTTAATACAAACACTATGTTTTAATCCATTCTCACGTTTAAATGACAATCAGGAAACATCTATTAAAAATCAGGTACAAAAATTTCCACATAGCTATGAAAAATAATATTTCTATAGTAAAATATTTTCAGTACTGACATTGCAATCTCTGCTATGACACTATAGCGAACTATTTCTGTATAAGGGGTGATAGAGACTCTTAAGAAGAGCTATCAGACGTGCGCATGTGACAGTGAACATCCTACAGCAGTTTTTATTCCGAAACAACTTATAAGCCACTAAAGGCCTGCATACACATCAATCTAACTTCAACTGTTTTAAAATAATACTTAGTTCTGCCTTCAATTCCTTCCGTATTCTTACATTTGTTAAATGTTATTTACCTCAAAGGGTACAAAACGTTCATCAGATTCTTATATTTTATAGGAAGTTATTTATGTTATTACTTAAATGTTGAAGTTTTCTATTTTTTTTAAGAACTTGCTTTACAAGCAAGAATCTAAACTTGATTTAAACAGAATGCCCCTTATAAGCCTAAATAGAAATTTGAATTTTGCCTGAAATTATGGATAAGCGTTAAATTTCTCATTTTCTTCCAAAGCACTGGCCATATATTTGGATTCCAATACAAAATATTTTGAACCTTACCAACTAAATGCCAACAGATGGTGGCATTGGCTAAATATGCGAATATCTACCAGTAACCACAGTGTGTTTTGCAACTAGTAACTGCCACCCAACAAACTATAGAATGTATATTTTTAAGATATCGCTGTTTTTAAGAAATCTAAACAATAAAGCGTATAAAATTATTTATTGACACTTTTTCATTTAAAGGATATAAATAATATCCTTAGTTAACATAGTTTTTGCAACTGAGTGTTTACAGAACATATCAAAAAAGTGCCCATTACCTACTATTATGTTCAAAAGTTCGTCTCACCCCATATCAGAACTTAAAAAATTGCATTTAAAAAATCTTCATATCCTGCGAAAATAAATCTTTTTTAATATTTGAAAGTTTTTATTATATTAGTGACACTATTATTGTTGTGCAACGTTGGACCAACCAAAGAATCCATTACAAATGCCGAAAATGAGATTTCCTACAAGTAACAAAAACATTAAGTACATAGTTTGTTTTGAATAAGACATTACTTGTGTATTAAAAAACCATTGCTTTTATGAAAACTACAAAAATATTTCTTATTCCGGTATAAATATTGTGATTCCCATTGTTGGCAAAATGTTGGTTACACGATGTTGTCCTAACGTAACAGTAAGTGCAATTTACCAACTGTTGTGTTCGCAACATTGACACAATATATAACGAACTAAACATGTTTCACAGTTTCTGTATACAGTTTTGAGTGTGGTACGCTGTTATCCTCCGTACTTGTAACTAGACGACATACAATAGTCAAACAATCAACAAGTGCCTGCTATTAATTTCAGGTAGGAATGTGCTGATACGTAATTTGATACGATACTTGGTATCGTTACTGACACCAATACAAGGCATCGATACTCCCATATTATTGAATCCAAAGTCTCAACACTTGTGGTATCGTTTGTCGTCGAAAGACTACAGCAGTAAATTCAACATTATTATTGTCTGTAGTCATAACATATTAAATAATTAAAGATAACACTCTTCCCACAGCATACAATCTTTCGAATGGGTTATAGGCTATGTTTCAATCCCTCAGACAAACAATATTGCATTTGTAGGATTAAAATAAATTTGCGTAATTTGACCGAAGAAAGGTGGCAACATACATAAACGCATGCACGCATAAGTAAAGTACATAAATTGTCAGTCACACACACGCTGACATGTCGCTTCTTTGGCTGAATTGTTTTGTACATTGTTTATGTTAAACAAATGTTTTCAAAAACTTGTTGAAACCATAAAAATTTCTTACATTTAATTTCTCTAAAAGTAAAATATTTAAAAAAATTATATATATATATGTGTGTGTGTGTGTGTGTGTGTGTGTGTGTGTGTGTGTGTGTGTGTGTGTGTGTGTGTGGTAATTCTGTGGCACAAGAAACAATGATTTTAAAAATAATTACGTACTTACAAATAACGGAAGAATATTTCACCAACAATTCACATTCACAGACTTGTGATGTTGACGGATGCATTTCAACTATATGTATGTCCCTCTTCAGTGTTTCCAACACACGTTGTTAATTTTACATGCATGCATGTGAAACGAAAATAGTATGCTTTTCTCATAAAATAACAGGAATAAATAATATTATTTTGCAGCTATCTATTTCAACACGTAGTTACACATAAATCTGAATTCTCTAAAGATATTCAGAAAATTAGAAAAAAATAATAGCAGAGACTCTTGATACCACAATCTGATTCTGACATATTTATTTCGATAGCACGATGTTATTTAATCTGCAGTACCAATACTGATACTCCCGAATATCGAAACAAGTACATCGATATTTATTATTATCGGTAGCATTGGAAATTCCCTAAATCCAGGTCTACGATGTCATGCACAACACTGTTGCAAAACCACGAAATAAATTCATTTGTTAGCCTACCTTAACATTCTCATCACAAAACCTTGTCTTACAAGGCCAGGTATGCCAATAACACAACTTTAAGATACAGCCTTTGCCAAAAACAACCCATGGAATGTAACACATTTTGCCAAATATTTTATTCGGTAGTTCCTGTTTCCGCATTCAGAAAGAAGTCCAGCGTAGATTTGCTTGATGTGTGATTTGCAAATCGTTTAATTTTCCTGGTCTTATAAGACGCCAATTCGAAAGCATCTGAACCTGCTGTCTCATTCCGTTCTGCGGACTTTGCGGACCCGAAACATCGAATGATATATTGCCACAAACAAACAGGAAAAAAAATCTCTAAACATGCCCTTGGAGGCACAATAAATGAAGTTACCGAGAGAAGGAGTAAATTTACGCATCTTTTTTTTTTCTGACTTGTTCGTTTTTTTTAGCAGCCAAACCCTTTTACTTTCAAACTGATCCCTTTCGCGGTAACTATCTATCGCAAAGTCGCGAACGACTTCATCAGCGCGAGTGTCATTGCGCCATCAAAACGTTCGCTAACTGCCTGCGCGCTCCGCCCCTTCTCTAGCTTGCGGAATGGCCCCCGGTGACTTTACGACGCCGCCGACGCCGACGGGAGGAGGCCGTAAAACACGTATATGCGTGGCGTGGTGGGCGGTTGGCGTCCAGGAAGAACGCTACTTGCGGGAGCTCGTAATGAACTGCTTTGGCGGGAGCGCCGTAGGCGGCGGCTGGGCGCGATGGTGCCGCCCGTCCCCTTGCGAAATAATTTGACGACGTTTATCGGCTGCAATCTGGCGTGGGGCGAGGTTTATACGAGAGTCGTTACGCTTCTCCTGCCGCCGCGGCCCCACACGGAAACTGCTGCGAAATTTGGTTTTCGGGTTATTTACTGCTCGTACTTCGTGAGTTTTTTCCCCTCGAAAGTCTGAACGTATGTTCTGATTCCGGTTATGCAGGAAGTAATTACTCTGTCAAAATTATGTTTAATTTTTTTTTATTTCATTTGTCCTTTTTAAATGGCTGTACTGATATTCGAAATTTTTGGACATCGAATACAAATAGCTGATCGGGCGATTGCACTACGGTAAGTAAACTCTCTCCTTTTGTGAATAGAGTATGGCTGCAAATTTCTCCATCATTTTCTCTGAAGTCACGCAGTTGATCTAAAATGTAGCATAAAAATCATCTGAAAATTAGCCCAGAGTATATGACATTAATAGGGTTGAAAGAATGGACCTGTGTGCATACTATGAAGCAAACATCACTCCCAACGTTTAGCTCTTACCCCTCACATATAGCCCAGGTCTAGTGCAAATGGCCAAACGTTCTTCCTTCACCTGGCTGCTGATTAAATATTGCCACCTAGGCAGCGTAACGCAAACATTCGCAGCTGCATAGCCCTGTGGTGGTAAATACGCATTAAGATCCACTTGAGATAGTGAGTACAAGAGAAGAGCAGGTTTTCTTGCTTTGAATTGGGTCTGTGCAAATATCAGTGAGAAATATTATGTATTATATTGCAGTAAAAGCAAAATTTCTCATCGTCTACGCGCTCATTTAAGTATTTTCCGAAGTCAAAGCTATTGATTTCATTTCCACGCTTAGGGTACGATCTCGTTTTGAACTATAATTAGCTATGGATTGGGGAAACTCCGCGTATCTATGCGTGGAACATATAAATATAACACTGAAGAGCCAAAAAAACTGGTACACCTGCAGTTCTCCTGTAGTTCCCAACCCCCTCCCCCCTCCCTTCCCAGGCACAAAGAAGTGCTGCAAGACGACGTGGTATGGACTCGACTAATGTCTGAAGGTATGCAGGAGGCAATTCACACCATGAATCCTGCAGGGCAGTCCACAAATCCAATCTGCGCCAATTTGAGAAAGGGTTGCATGTCTGTCACGTTAAAAGATTCTCGTCAGTCGTCGTTTGTCCCTTTCTTTCACGATCTTTTTCGGGCCACAGTGCTGTAGAAGATGTGATGTTTTACCGGATTCGCGATATTCACGGTACACTCGTGAAATGGTCGTACGCGAACATCCAAATGTTACCGCTACCTCGGAGATGCTATGTCCCATCTCTCGTGCACTGACTATAACACCACGATCAAACTCACTAGAATCTTGATAACCTGCCATAGTATCAGCAGTAACCGATCTAGCTGCCGACCACATCGCGTTACTCTGATTGGTTCCATAACTCTGTTATTTGCATACGCACGCCTATACCAGTTTTTTTGGCTATTCAGTGTATGTATGAAGGTCGGTAGTAGGTAGGTAGTAGGCCTTAGCGTCTCGTCACCAGCGAGGTCATTAGAGACGGAGCAAGCTGCTCTGAGAAGCTGGAACGTGTAGGGAATCGGCCACGGCCTGTGGCAAGGTTTATTCTACTCAGGTTGGGAAGCTCAATGCCTTTAGTTGGGCAACAAAATTTTTTCGCCACTAGGAAAGCGCCAGTGTCGCACGTGTACCAGATTTTTTTTATATTGTCTACGTTAAAAAACTAAATTATTGCGATAATCATAAATAAAATATATAATCACTACTTAAATAAGTGAAATCTTTCTCTTTTATTATTCACGTAGCTTTCAAATTTAATCTAAAGTGATCTCTTTGGATGACTAGTGCTTACCTAGCGGCGGGGATTTTCCTTAAGCCAAACCCTCGCATGAGGAAACTCTTTTTGTTCCTAACCTGCGTGGGATTAGCCTCGCCTGCAGTAAGGAACCATCCCACCATTCTCCTCGAGTGACTTCGGGAAACCATGGAAAACCGAAGTCAGAATGGTCTGACAAGAATTCGAGTTCAGGTCCTTCCGAATGCGAGTCCAAAGTTGAACCACTGCGCCGTCTCATTTGGTATTATGAATGGAAATTTTCTATAAATATACGTGTAAATTTATTAATTTCTACTTGAAATGAAAGATATTAAAGAAATGCCGGTGAGGAAAATGAAAGAAGTATCGAATAAATGGGTGCTTTAACTATTGTTATTACTAACTAGTAAACACTATTCAGATAAAAAAATTAATTTTTATGTTACGCTGAGGATTTGCGCATAAATTAATAAACCGTACGTGTAATGGTCGGAAACAACCCTTACACGAGGTTGAAACTAAAAGATTACCGTGTCCTCTCGTTGAACACCTGGAAGATTAACAATAAGTTATTGGGTAAAAAAATGTATAATGAAGTTTTTAAAAGTAGAGATGGCCTTGACGTACCGTTAACAGCAATGCCATTAGAGATAAAACCAGAAACATACGAAACAGTAGTGAGGCAGTTACAAGTACACACGTACCTTAACCCGGGACTCGAACCCAGAAAACCTCGTACCAAGAGATAGCGTGCAATCAACTGAATTACTGAGTTAGATTTCGGAGCATCAAATCCGGGTCGTAATCAGTCTAATGTTTTTTTTTTTAATAATAGGGATTACAAATCGGAAATATTTGCAAGGCCTTCATTTTGAAAATAAGTGTTTGAGATACTTAAAACACGTAAGTTTTTATGGCCTATCGTAACGTTACTTGTGTGAAGAATTTGGTGAAAAAAATTGGTTGTTTCGTCCCTATGATATAACGTAAAAAACTTTTTAGTTTCTTATTTCGTACTATTTTTAAAAATTGCTTAAAAATAAAGGTCCTATATGCGATGCATCTAATAGAGACTGTCAGCACGAAACGTTTAGTTGAATTTTGTTAAATGGTTTACGGCTAATTTATCCAAATATTTATATGACCACCATTTCTAAAACCAATGTCTGACCCCACTCAAATTATGTAAGTTTACATGACGTTCTTTAACACAAATAGTGTGCAATATTTAGGGGAAGTTAGTTGAATTGTTCCGGAAATATACAAAAATGTTCAATCTTCTCACCTAGTGTTATTTTACAAAATAGGTACTGGCAAAAAAAAAAGGCCTGTCTACATAATTGATGCTTTTGATTAATGCCGGGATCACAGTAGCGTGACAGACGTGACGCGATGGGCTCGTCACGAATAAATTAATTTCCCAGCCAATCACGATCGAGACTTCTGTGACGTCAACGGGACAAAAAATCGCCCGCGCGACAAGATTTCCGAATAGAAAATATTTCTCATTTATTCGCTTTAAATCTCTCTAACCCGCCATATTTTTGGTGCTAAAGTTTAACTTGCGGTCTTACTATCGTATTTAGAAGAAAAGCAACGTATTTTCATGCCTAGATGGCATTACAGCCATATGTTCCCTCTCAAAGTAACAGCGGACATTAAAGCAATTGTTTGAAATTGTGGCAAAATAAGAAAATAATGGAAAAAATAATGGCCGTTGTAATAGATGTTAGTATATAGTGGCAAGAAACAATTTATAAATAATATTTAAAATGTTGTCACTTTATAGTGACTCCAGCATAATACTGTTAGTGTACAAAGTTTGTTAAAAGGTTGATTAATTATTTTGTACAAAAAATTTATTAAACTTTTTTAATTATATTAACGTCATTTAAAAAAGGCTTGACGCTCCCTAAACATATTGATTTACATTGTATCACTACTTGCATATAAAAATGTGTCAGTAATTGGTTGGTAAATAGCATAATTTTTTTTTTCATTTTTCGTTCTTTATAAATGGAGGACAAGAATTTTATGTATTAGCACATTCGATCACTGTCATTTATACAGTATACAAAGTTACGTTAAAATCTGTTACATAGCTCAGTAGATATACTACACCAATGTTAAGAGTTATTATATCCGTAATTATGAAAATAATTGTTTGACACACTTAAAACATATAATTAAATATTGCGTACCACAGTAGAAATGCTTTGCGTATTTGGTGGGAATTTGTAGATTGTTGCCTGACATGACATTACTTTATTTTTTCAAGTGGGACTATCTTACAAAATGGTGGATAAATTAAACTCCGGATACACAAATGTTATGGTTATAATAGATACTCTCAACATACAAAGTCAAGCTTATATTTGTTTCATAGTTATACGGACACCAGTTAGAAAATAAGTGCCTGACCTACAAGAAATATATCAGTTTACATGGCCTACCGTTGTGCTACTCATTTTTAAAATTTAGTATTATTCTGTAGGTTTTCATAGAGATATGACGTATAACACGTTTTATTTTATATGTCATGTGATGCTATCTCACAAAATGCGTGACAAAAGAAACATCTTGTGGATAAATTTGATAATCGTTATATATACTGCCAGCATACAAAGATAAGTTTGAGTTAATTAAAATGGTTTAGACGATATCGCATACTTATAATAAAATTGCTATAAAGTCGCCATTTTGAATACAAGCGCTTATCAATGTCAATTACGTACGTTTACATGGCCTACCATACTGTAACTTACGTAACAAATTTGACTAGAATAGTTTGAGCAATTTTCGATATATATATATATANCTAAGAGCGCCCCGTTAACAAATACGAGCATGGCTCCGGCTGTGGTTTATATATATATATATATATATATATATATATATGAGAAGCTTTATTTTTCATGTGGTGCTATGTTTCAGAATTGTGGGCAACAACAATATCTATTCCAAAATTCTATGCTTACGTAATGTACTTTTAAAACACAAATGTTGTTTTAAATCTGTTAAATGTTTCCCAAGATATGAGATATCACCCTAGATACAAAATTGCCGCAGTTTTGAAAGCAGGCGCCCGGCGTGGTAGAACACTATAATAGTCAGATGTCCTTCCTAAGTTCAATAATATGTGTACCGTGTTGGGGAAATTCGATTATCGCGTTCAAGCGTTTTTTTTAGGAGGGTGTGGGCACACACACGCGAACATACACACACTCACACCGGCACGTACGCACTCATACAGACGCACAGACAGGAAAGTGAATGACAAGCCTTTGTATCCTTTGGAAAGTAGGCGTAAAACTCTATAGAGCATAACGCTTGGAATGAAGGGCGACGATAATGCGGGTACTCCAAACTTCCGTTTATTTAGAAGGGGATATTACGAAGTATCGTACGTCGGGTTTAGAGGTGGGGTCTCGCACAGGTAGCCTTTAACATTCGTGGGTGAAGTCAGTTGATTTTCTGCTGATATCCGCACACATGTTTTCTCTGGATATTCAGTTCTTTTAAATATAAATTGATTAAATCTTCCCACGGAACGTCGGGGTCTGTGCTAGAGGTCAATATTGATTATAAAAAAAGCCCACCCACGGACTGACTCTAGATATTGGCATCGAATATGACGTCGAGCGGTTCGAGAGCCATTAAAACTATGGAGGTCGAGTCACTGAACTCTGTCTGCGCAAGAACGTGCGTCTGAAAGCCGATGCGATGCAACGCTTCGCTCCCACGCAGGATCCGTCGGACCACCCCGTTTCTTCGAAAGGCTGCTCTCGGCCGGAAATCACAGCGTACGGCGAACTGCCGGGGGGTTTTCCTCCCCCATACGCGCCGGGGGTTCGCCACAACCCTGGGGGAAACGAGGCATCACGAGGTTAATATCCGCACAGGTGTCATTTGAAAAAAATAATTTTAAAGCGGGGGCGTTAGACTCGTGTGTGTTCTGCTGTGAGCCGTGCCGCGACCAAACCACGCTCTAATCGCCTCTATAGTTTATTCATGGTAACTTCGAACCTTGCTCTAATATCCTCTAGAGTATATTCACGGTAACTTCAAACCAAGCTCTAATTGCCTTTATAGTCTATTCGCGGTAACTTCAAACCAAGCTCTAATTGCTTTTATAGTCTATTCACGGTAACTTCAAACCAAGCTCTAATTGCCTCTATAGTCTATTCACGGTAACTTCAAACCAAGCTCTAATTGCCTCTATAGGCTATTCACGGTTACTTCAAACTTTTGTGAAGCCCTTGTTGAAGTTCTACTTCCAGGATATCCCTCCCCCTCATGTAAACAAATCTTAACCGAATCTAGAAAATCACACCAAAAGGACAGCGCACCTCTTTCTTGCGCACTCAGTATAATAATATTTTGCCTAAGAACTATTTCTTAATAGTCAAAACGCTTACTTTCTCCTTGTTTTGGGTAATGTTAAGTATATATTAAATAATATAATTTAAAGATTGAATTATAATAAGAGTCCAATTTAATGGAAAATAATGTATTTTTATGTCAACGCCATCATAAAACGCTTGAGATACATGACGTACTTAGGAAACATCCAAGAACGTTGGGGTGATTTTTCAAAGGTTTGATTCATAAAGTGTGAAGGAACTGCGAATAGACCACGTATCGCCGCACCAAAGCAAGAGTAAGATATCTGCCAAAATCGTCCTGCTGAGAAAGATGCATTTAATAACTGCATAATTCATAATTTTTTTATTATAATTAGGCCTCTTTATATGTGATATTTTAGTGATGTATATGTAAAATAAAATTTCAAAAACCAACTTGCCAATAAATAAAAAATTCGTATATAGTTCGGTTCTGCTCGAAATGTCTGACTCTACAACGCCAATTTTGAGGAATATTTGCAGATATAGTTTAACATTAAAATATCATGCTAATAAGTACATAGTGCTCTTAAATTAATACTTACATAAAATTCCCAGATGCCTTATTTTTGCACTGCTACGAGCGGTGTATAAACATATCCGAAATAATAAATTTTGTGTAAGATATACAAAAAAAAAAAATCTTATATCGTTTACTACCATAAATTTCTAACATATAAACTTAAATTGAATGCTACTGTAGGTATACAATTTTTGGTGAAAAAGTCATTTTCATAAATAAAAATATTAATATAAATTTTAGGGTTATAGGACACGAGTTAAACGTGTAGCTTAACGTATTAGAGTATTCCATTTTTGTAAATATAAATAAAACTCAAAAGTGCGTAATATGAAATTACTATATTTTTATTTGAAGCACTGGTCTTAATTTCTCTTTTTCAATGATAATATATTTACAACATAGCACAAACGAGTCTGAGTAAGATTTCTTAGTAAATGTTTTCCTGTATTGCAATATTAATATATTCCGGCATGTTTGACTAGAACGATATGTAATACCTTATATATGACTGTAACACAACTAATATCTGACTTTAAAGGTAACGCTGACTAATCGTGAGTGTACATTAAAGTTTTGCAAAAGCTGCTGCAATCGTGCCGAAAGTTTTTATGGGTAAACTGGCAAAACGTGCTCTGCTCAAGAAGACAGTCGTCAGATAAGGAGAGCTCTACAGTCGATAAGTTGTACCTTGTGTTTTGCGCAAATAGAGCATTGTTATGATATTGACGACTGACAGCGCAGTAGCCCAGGTATTTCTTTACCCTAGCATCAGTATAAGTTTCACTATTATGTTGTCTCAGGTGGTAGCATTATCATCTCGCTGGTATTAAACAGGTAAAGTTATTGGCGAATAACGTACACAGCGTCTTACTTATTGGTTCTCTTACTAAAGTTCAAGTGGAGTGGAGAAATTTGGGTGGCTCTTAACATCGATGTCTCGAGAGCTGATGAGGGTGAAGTGAGGTGAGTGTGGAGCAGCGCCGGAATGCGAGGGCGAGGAAAATGGGAGATCCCCGAGAAAACCGGCCAACCAGCGGCATCGTCCAACACGATTCCCATGAGTGAATATGCGGGGAGCAACTCCACTGGGAATCGAACCCGGTTTGCCTAGGTGGAACCCAGGTTCAAGGCATGAATTAATTACTTTAAATGATTTCCAAATTTTTTTGTAGTATATTTTTGTCTTCCGCATACTTTCCGATGTAGAGTAGGGCGTCAATCAGAATTTAGAGTCAAATAAATTTTGCAAGTAAATCGTAGCACTAAAAATGCTGGTCTTGAAAACTGTAAGCCAAGTTTTCTATTTTTAGTGCATTTACGAAATAAATATAGTATCGGTAAAATGGTCGTATGTCACAAGCAAATTACTCTTCATGTCCCAGGTCCAAATAAAGGGGAATTAGTGTACTTTTAATTGGTTTTGGCTAGAAAAATATATAACTTTTTGTTTACATACTGAGCATTGTATAATATTAAGATATTAATTAACACTGTCAACGAGTAGTGTCTCCAATGATTTGTATTGTGAAAATATGATATGCAGTATCTTCACAGTTGAAGCATGTGAAGATTTGAAGTGCTCTTTGTTGAGTTTTTAATTTTCTCTATTCAACAATGTGCTATTCAGCGGTTGTGATATTTCTAAAGTTAACTAAATTTAATCGTATAGATTTTAAGCAGAAAATCTAATTTACAAATGTTTAACTACTGAACTATGATTTCTCAAGGAAAAAAAACCTTTAATTAGCATGTTTGTAGCATTATTCTTAACTTCCTTAATGAACAAAATTAAAAACTTCGAATTAGCATACCATACTGTTTATGAAGTAACGACACTTCTTTGCATTGCAAATCAAACATTAGTAGATAAAAAATTAAAAGTTAAAATAAAAATATTTTAATCAGATTATGCCGAAACATATTTGTTTATTTTAATGTGTGCCTATGTTGAAACACGGGAAAACATCCCACAGAGATGCATGAGTTCGTCTAAACGTTATTGCTGATAGTCTCTATAGTGGTACATATCCACACGTGATACTTCAAAAGCTATTCATAAACATGTACCTTTTATAAGAATTTGTGATTGTGTATTTCTGCAAGTTTCAAAGAATTGAAAGAAGTATTTTGGAAGTATATAATGAAGCCAAAAAAAAAACGGTGTACACTTATTTTTTAGTAGTGAGAAAAATTTAAATATTTTAATTTACTAATGGTGGATACTTTAGATTTTACTTCATTTCCTGAATTACGTCATCCTGAGTACCTGGTAGAGTATGCATAACAGAATATAACGAAATGATAATCTGTTACAGACTCATTAAAATCTGCCACCTTTATATCATTGCGCTTAAAATAATAAATCACGAAACATTATATTCGCATGTTTTATATACAAAACGAATTTTAATAGGTAACACATTGTAACTTGTTATGCGTTGAAGTATCAGAACTTGGTATATGCCTGGAACGAACTAACATTATTAAACATAAAAGCTACAAATTATTTACGTTAAGTGTTGTCCTGTATTATCTTTATTTACACTCTCCGTATTTCCGCGTTCTCAAAGTGTTGATTGTACGGAATTTCTCCATAACTTAAATCTACAAATGGTATAAATCTTAGTCCCAAATGTCCTCCAGATCCCACCTTTGTAAGTATACATTTAAATGATAGCATTAAAGGGTTTTGTTTGAAACTCCAACAGTGTTCATAATTTTTTTGAAGAAAAAAAAAAGAGCGTATTGGTTGCGGTAGTAAACTTCAAGAGTACTAATACTTAGTTCAGGTAACTTTAATTCTGGAAAGAAGTGACAAATTATTGTTTTCTTTTTTAAGTTAATCTATGAAATTCTAAATTTTTTTATATATTCGTCGCCTTTTGTGTGCAAACAGTTTTCATTAATATTTCCTCTAATAATCTTAAAACGATAAAACGCTTTCAGAGCTGGTAGAAAAAAACACATTTTCCTCGTGTTGTGGCTAACCTAATCAACTCAAAATATTCTTTTTTAATCAACTGAAGTAATGGAAACATCTGAAAACGAGGACCTACTGGATTATATATATGCAACATCACCTGATTGCTGCATATTCATGATGTATTTTTCTAGTTTTCGCACCAACATTATGCCTATCTGCTTCCGGCATAATAATACTGAGCATAGCCCAATAACTCTTCAGTCTGTATGAGATTCATGTTAAAGGGTTTCAACTCAGTCACTGAGGTAAATTTTAGCTCGTCTGAAAATCTTATGATTTTCTCTTAAAGTTTTTTTCTGCTGTGCAATATTTTCCTGGGTTTAGAAGTTTGTAAGGACGACAAAATTTGCATTAAAACAAAGTCGCTCATAAATTTTTCACTTTATTACCTAACCTTGAATGAAGAATTGATCCGACATTTGTGTACTAGTTCACGAGGATGGCAAAATATTTGTAACTCGACACTTTTGAGTTTTAATTACAAAATAGCTAGTAACATAAAACAACACAGTTAATTTAAAACAAGAGATTATGCTAGCGATTGCATAGAAATTAAAAGAACTGCATTATCCCGTACAGTTTTCCATGAAATTTGTTAATCAACATTTGGCGTAAATTTAATGTACCTAGTTGTGATCAGTAAAAGCTTTTCACAAAATTCTCAGACGTGTACTTTTAAGTGTGTACTTTACAAATGTATGTATTTTTTAAAATATAATTTCCTTAGTTATTAGCATAATTATTAGAAATATTAATTAACAGTTTTGGACAACACCTTTTATAAACTTTCCTTAGCAGTGTATTTGCAATTTTTTTCACAGACTTTCCGAATTCGTGAATTTATTATCACAAAATGCTTTCAAACTTGTAAAGAAATACTTGTACTTATAAAAAATGTTTTCAGTTTTGATTGTATAAAAATTTAAATTATTCATACCAGTTGTACACCAACAAATAAGACGACCTGTAACTTGAAATCAAACCATCCGCTGTAGTAAAATCACCAATTAAAAATCGGATATTTATATCGTTATCTAAATATTGTTTAATATACTCCCAAAAACCCTTATCTTTGTACCACCATTTCTAAGTAATTTTGATACACTTATGAATAAACTATTTAAATATACCTCGACCAGATTTGCCTAATTAGTAATACCTATTGCATGAGCTCATGACATCGTGTAAGCACTTGTTCATGATAGAACGCGTTTCTCTTCGCGTGTAGCTACTTGATGCCTCCCTGGTTATAGAGAACTAACGTCACGGGCATCGTCAGGTTCAGGACCCGGGCTCGGCCATGGCTGCACTTGTGCTAGGTGACGTTAGCGCAGTGCGTGGTGTTTCCGTGCAGCGTGGAATCATTCAGGCAGGAGAAAAAAAAATGATGTGATGGTGGCAGTTAACGCCGTTCTGCAATCGCAGCGGTGCAGTGCGGTCATTGCTCGATGAATGGTTTGTTTACACTCCAGTACTCATCTTTCTCCCCCCCCCTCCTTCCCACTTGGTCAAAACCGCCCCCATAAACGGTTCTTCTAATTACGATCGTTCCGAATCCGCACGACTGTTAAGTATCCCGCATTACAGCCGGCTGGCAGCGCGCGAGCAGTCAAACGCGGAGTTTGTAGACGTGTCCGTAAGAAGCACGAGGGGGGGGGGAGAGAGATTTAAAAAAAACAGCTGTGGCATGCACGCAGTTTAACTAACGAGACTAAGCTGTCTGAACTGACGCTTCTCTTGACCGTAAAATTTTAATCTTAAAAGTAACGTTATGGTGTTGAGTGTCTCAGCGGATGAGTTTTTCCAGATGTGATTTTGTACTTTGAAGCCAATTCCGCAGGAAAAATATTACCAACGGGTGAGTTTCTTTGTCTATAATTCAATACTATAAACGTAATTCAAACGGTACTTTAAAAGTACATGATTCCGGATTTTTTTTTTGTGTTCGAGGCACAGCGATACGGGCGAAAATAACACGTGGGCCCAGCCCCGCACCGCTCTTACGAGCAAGACGCTAAACTGGCGTGCAGTGCTTACGTCGTCACTCTTTCCTGTGCTAATTATATCTGTAACATTGCGATTTTATTACACGCGATGAAAGCCCACAGATGTAAATAAGACTGTACGGTTTCACTTTTCTCCTGCGTCTTAAGTAAATTACGCTGGAAAGCTCTAAAAAAAATTTTTTTTCTACCCATTTGTACGATTTTTTTTCTTTCCGAATACACTGAAAATGAAAAACCGCACGAGCTTAGGTTATTGGTTTTTATATTTTCTGTTTAAAAGTCATATTATCACGATATGTTATTTTTTTGCTGGCACGCATGAGAACGCGCAAATAACGAATGTAGTCTACAGGAAATATGCCCAGACCACCATGGCATAAGGTGGCCGCCTACCTTACGCTTCAACTCGTCACAGAGTGTTTTTCATCGAGATTTTTTTAAAGAAACTGTTAAACTGGCACCCAGTGCGGTGATGTACGCTAATAACACACTACAGACTATGCCTGTCGGTTTCCGTCACGAGTTAGAGCACATCAGTAACGCCGTTTCGTCGCACACCGACGTAGATTAAATACTTATTTCTTCAAAGCGCTGTATCTCAAAATATCTCTGTCAGATACATACAAACGTACTCGAGGAAAATGCACTGAACCTCGTTACAGTCTACTCCCCAATACGATTATAGCGTTACCTCATTAAGTCCCACAAGAATAGTCTATTCGCGGTTTCTTCGCACTTTTATTAATCAAACCTTGGAAAATTACCCTACGTATGACGCGTTTGTTTGTTTCATATAAATTAAATATATCACAGGTTTTTTTATACATTTTTAACCTAAAAGTTTCTTATTTTCGGATGACTTTAAGTTTAATATGTATTTTAACTATAAGTCATAAAATTAAAATATAATTAATATTAATAAAACCGGGAGAAATTGGGTGTGGTGGTAATGCTTACGAAACAGTTACCATGAATAATGATATTGAACTAATTGCGCACGAATGCGGTGCGTTGTCCCTTTGAAGTAAAGTTAAACATTCTTCGAATGAAGCGGAAGAATAGCTTGAAAGTAGATATAAATATAGCATGGTTTCAGAAAATCTAGAAGTAACGTGACGAGAAACCTGCACGCCAGTTCAGAGTCCTGCGTGTAGAGGTGATGGCGCACTTCATGAGCATGGCAGTGTCGTCCTCATCACTCCCTCCGCTAAACGGCATCAAACGTGGAAACAGCTCTAACTAGGTTGTCCAATTAAATTATCGTCAAATAAACAAGTCCAAAACCAACGTCCAGTAAGATAAAGCTGCAGAAAATATTTGGTGCTCAAACGCCACGATAGGTTGTAAGTTATGCATAACTTTAACAGGAATTAGTTGTTGGATCTTAATAACTGGTTGATAATTCTGAGTCAATGTTATATGGTTTGTTAAGAATTTATCGTTGTTTCAATTTCATGAAGGACATATGCACACATGCTGATTGACAAGCTATCTCGATAACTTGCGTGCCTTCTACAGAACTGTATATTTGCAGAGCAGCAACTTAGGAGCTGAAATTTCGCCCTTAAAACTTGTGTTCAGAAAGCAAAGGTCATAATTCTAAAAATGCAACGTTTTTGTCGATTAAGAACTTAAAAAAGAACAGCAATTCGTCGAGAAAAACACATTTTCTATTCATATAGGTTGGTCCGGCCTATTAGGCAGCGGAGCCAAGGGTGGTGTTGTCAGAGTACTCGCCTCCCCCCTAGGCGAACCGGGTTCGATTCCCGGTGGGGTCGCTCCCGGATTTTTGCACGTGGGAATCATGCCGGACGATGCTGCCGGCCGGCGGGTTTCCTCGGGGATATCCCGTTTCCCCCACCCTTGCATTTCGGAGCCTCTCCTTACTCACCTCACATCTCCCTCATCGGCTCTCAAGATCTCGATGTTAAGATCCGCCAATATCTCTCCCACGTCTTCATTCCAGTAAATGAAATACAGACAATCTGCAATAACTGCAATAGTTATTGACCAACACTTTCCCATCCCCGCTTATAATGAAGGCTGTACGTTGCTGTAATTAAAACTGTTGGTCCCTATACTCATCACTCATCTTCTCTGTTTGACTTTCCTAAACTAAGAGCTGATTCGCCATTTCCAATCCAACTTTTACGTCTTTAACAGCTGCTAACTCAAAGAGTTGTAGTCAATATAAATTGATTGAGAATAGAGTTTTGAGCTTGATGGTTCTTGAGCAAATAACATTTGGAAGATATTTTAAAATAAAACTGAGATAAAACCAGCAGATATTTATTTTATTTTGCGTGATAGGAATGGATATATTTACATCTGTGTATGTGTGTATAAACTTAGCGTGTGATAAATTTTGAATTTTTTTATTAGACGTCATAGAAGTTGGCATTATTTTGTTGTTCAAATAATATAGTATTATTTGTCAGACGAGTATGATAATTATATTTAAATAATTTGATGGTGTCACTTGGTCAATATATGTATGTAAACTGGTCAATAACTATTTGGCAATATTATGGGCTATAAAAAGTTCTCGCATTACACGAATTTTCGAGACATAAAGTCAATAATGTAGGTTAATCTACTAAATATATTTATGATGTTAAATTTCTTGATAATATTTTTTAATGCTAGTAAACGTCATTTACAGTAGTACTTTAAAAAGTCAGTAAATTTTAATTTAAAAATTCTCCAGGTTTGTGAAAAAAAGGGTGTAATCAACGAGATCAGTTATAATGCCAAAATAATGGAAATCAATAAAAAAAGCTTCTACACATGTCTATAACATTGTAATTAATATAAATATAAAGGAAAAACGTTTTTACCCCATCATATTTGTAACAGGGGATTTAAGAAGGCGAAATTCGTTCAAAATTAAGAGCGGAGATTTAATTTTGTTTTTACAAAGTTCCAAATAACAATAATTACATAAATTATAAACAAATATCTTTGCATGCATGTAATGATTTTGTGGTTTCTCTTAGTTATTATTCTAGAAACAGTCAACAACATTTATTCTTAAAATTTACATTCTATTAAATATTTCTCTTTGTAGTAGTTATGTTTATAAATATAATTAGTAATTCAAAACGCAAGCGAAAAATATATGTATTTGTTAAAATGCAGTTCTTGATTTTATATTTTGAAAACTCACGCATAGCGAATCTGTTCCATGGCGCTTAGTTTATAAACTGAGATTGAAGGGTATAGAATAAGTGGAAATAATTGCTTTCAATAACTCTGAGATACTAGTGAAGAGGCATATAAACTATACGGGACCAGTATCGAGTATCTGTCTCAAATATAACCGAAGCGCCAAAGTATTTGAAACACCCGGCGTGTGTGCAGACACCACACTGAACAAACTTCTTAGAGAATGATAAAAATTTCAACCTGAGCCTTCCGTCAGGTGACTGGTCAACATCACACAACACTTTACCCGAATACCTGTAATTCTGGTAGTCATAAATATGAAATAATTAGGAACGCTCTAGTTTTATGTTAGGGGTACTGTAAGAATATTTTTATTTAGTTTTTTGGCAGGCTTTATATCTTGAAAAATTATACATTACAAAAAAACTATTTGAAATAGACAGAATGACTTAAAAATAACTGGCGGAAAACGTTCGTGTTGTAAAGGAGGCGAACTTAAGGTTATATCATCTCCAACTTATTTACAGAAATGGAGTTTTAGCTGTTCACCGTCAGCGTGGCCCAGAAATGCGTCGTGAAGAGCCTGCAGATAGGCAAACTGCAACATCTCTCATGTCGTGCAGGGTGCAGCACCTTCAGGCGGTAACGTATCACTGCACACCTTTTGAAATTCGTGCAGGAGGGCACCACTGGAGAGGGTTACTTTGATTACCGGCCAGAGATCGCGTGTGTTCAAGCTATTTGTTACTCCATGCGGTGTTAAGGTGCGTTTGTGTCCGTTTGGACTGGAGTGTTGTCCACGGGCAAAACAGGCATGCACTCGAGTATACACTGTAAAGAACATATATTCCAGTCAATGTGCATCGTCACTATCGATGTATGCGCGAAACGGAAATTTCGATGTAGGAGAATGTTAATTCCAGCAAGATAGTCAACTTACATGTCTTCAATTTACCGTTAGATGCCAACTAATAGGTAGCTGCTGCTCATATCCGACGCTCTGTTACGAACACCTGCTTTTTTGGACACGTACTTATCAGTAAAATATAATTATTACCATCCTTTATACCACCATCGCGATGTATTTAAAAACATTACAATTTCGACAGTAGTTGCTTTGGCTGTGGTTACTTAAGAGTAGCGCTCTTTCGAAAATGATCTGGGTTGGAATCTCCGTCGTCTTTCACTACTTTTAACAACAACGTAAACTGTTGTATGTAGGTAGAACCAAACAAATCATTAGCTGCATCAATAATGATAATAATAACAAATAATTTGGCTTAAACAAAAAAATATTTAATTACTATATACACACAGTTAATTTAGTTCCGCCACACAAATGTGTATATTGCAACAAAATATTTTTTCTCAGTGTGTAGAGCCGGTGTGTTGAACACACAGCCACGAAAATCTTGTACGAAACTGGAAAATCTGAAATGAATCATCACAGCCGGACGATGCCGCTGGTCGGCGGGTTTTCTCGGGGATCTCCCGTTTCTCCCGCCCTTGCNCGGCCACGAAAATCTTGTACGAAACTGGAAAATCTAAAATGAATCATCACAGCCGGACGATGCCGCTGGTCGGCGGGTTTTCTCGGGGATCTCCCGTTTCTCCCGCCCTTGCATTTCGGCGCTGCTGCATACTCGCCTCGCTTCACCCTCGTTGGATCTCAAGACCTTGATGTTAAGAGCCACCAAAATCTTTTCACTCACTCACTGAAATGAATCATATATCAGAGCCTCGTTTATCAACAACAGGTCATACGCGTATCACTTGGAAATAATTATTGCTCGCGAAATCATATACCTAGTATTATTAACATCGCTTTCTCATATTTTGTATTACCTCAACAGTTCTCCAGAAGAGAAAATGAAAGTAATTACCTCTCAGCCTTAGCTGTCCGAAAGTAAAATTTTTATTTCATCGGGCACATACTCTCTTCATATCAGAATAGAATTGAATGTATATCAATATGATATATTATTCAAAGTAGTTCCTTGTTTATTTAGTGTTAAGTTAAAAAAGGATTTTTTTTCGATCTTTTGTCTTATNATATATTATTCAAAGTAGTTCCTTGTTTATTTAGTGTTAAGTTAAAAAAGGATTTTTTTTCGATCTTTTGTCTTATAAGATTTACAAGAATCTTACATATTAATGTAAATAGACAAAATAACTCCCAAGATGTATTTATATTTTTGCAAATATTCTTTATCATCAATAATAAATTTTATTAATTCACTTACAATACTTCAGAACTCTCTTTTGGTAAGAAACAAAGTTCCTCGATATTTTTTAAATTAGGAAATGAAATTTTGATAAATTACTATTACGTGAGAAAATTTGTTTCATATGTGCCAAAAATACAGCAAAACACGCGTAGCTATAGTACATTCATTTTTGAAGCTTTCGTTGTTAAAAGAGGCCTTCTTTTGACAGTAAAACATAAAGATACTCACCACATTAGTAGTATTAATAACAGACTTGGCAACTTTACGCGCGACATTCGCCGCAGCGTCCAACACACANATATATTATTCAAAGTAGTTCCTTGTTTATTTAGTGTTAAGTTAAAAAAGGATTTTTTTTCGATCTTTTGTCTTATCAGATTTACAAGAATCTTACATATTAATGTAAATAGACAAAATAACTCCCAAGATGTATTTATATTTTTGCAAATATTCTTTATCATCAATAATAAATTTTATTAATTCACTTACAATACTTCAGAAGTCTCTTTTGGTAAGAAACAAAGTTCCTCGATATTTTTTAAATTAGGAAATGAAATTTCGATAAATTACTATTACGTGAGAAAATTTGTTTCATATGTGCCAAAAATACAGCAAAACACGCGTAGCTATAGCACATTCATTTTTGAAGCTTTCGTTGTTAAAAGAGGCCTTCTTTTGACAGTAAAACATAAAGATACTCACCACATTAGTAGTATTAATAACAGACTTGGCAACTTTACGCGCGACATTCGCCGCAGCGTCCAACACACAAGTTGACGAAGCCGGCTCGTCTGATACACCGTCGAGGGGAGNATAACAGACTTGGCAACTTTACGCGCGACATTCGCCGCAGCGTCCAACACACAAGTTGACGAAGCCGGCTCGTCTGATACACCGGCTAGAGGATATAACTTAACTGCGGGGCAATATGTCCGCCCTAAATGACGTCATCAAACTTTTAGTGACCTCTTCCGGTCCCACGGGCCTGTAAAGGACCCCTCATCCAGCTTCTTTTTATTCCTCCCTTCGCCGTCTCTCTCCCTCCTATTCGTCGGTCCACCCCCGCCGGCCGCACAGCGCACACCCGTACGGGTGTAAAAAAATTTCCCCAGCTCGTTTGCCGGAGCAACAACTTACGACCAGTTCAGTTTATTTACCTCATTAAGGACAGCGCGCAGAGTGAGAGGGAGAGAGAGAGAGACAGACGAAGAAGAGTTCTTCTGCTATCGCGAGTTATCTCTCATCTGCGGAATGAAGGTATTTATCCAGGGGGAGAAGAAGTTAGGGCCGCGAGGCGCACGCCGCCTGCCGTAACACGAAAGCTCAGGTTAACTTTCTGCATCGTCCGTCTGTTTGCTGCGAAACAGTTTCGAAGGTGCGTCGATGCGCGGGAGAACGGCGCGGTGAAATTGCGAAGTGGAGCGTTAAGGTCCGTGACGGGAAACGCGAGCGACGTGCAAACTTTGAAAGTTCGCGTTTAGTCGGATCGAGCTCGGCGTTTTGGGTGCCGAAGAAACGTGTGTTGGCGTTCGTCTCGCTAAGTTTCGCTGTGACCTCTTTAATAAGTCATTTGTTCTGTGGTACATAAAATGGCGCCTGTATATGAACTCCTTTCTTCTTTGAGTGTCAGGGTTTAAGTGCTCGTCTGATTTATCATATTGGCTATAGAGTGCAAAACTGAAAAAAAAAAAAATAACATTTTATTATTCCGTTCAGTTACCATGCCACTATCGTGGACATGTTGCACTTTGTCATGTTTTTAATGTTTTATACAAGTCAATGGTGAAGAGAGAATGCATATTTAATATAATTATATTATTAGATAAAACAGATATAGGGCATTGGCGAGGAGGGTCCTAATCAATTACAGTATACCACAAACCCGAATTATATCTTCGCCGGAGGCTGTGTGTTGTGTCGGAAAGCTGCATCTTCATGGCTTCATCTCGACGTGGGTCCACAGACAGACAGACAGACAGAAAGGCGTACAAAGTGTTGCTGAGTATTACATAGTTTCTGTTGGCGTAAATGTCTCGAATACCGTGCCACTGGGAAGGGAACTCCGCTGGCGCTTCGCTGGTATGTTTAATAAACAATTATAGCTTTAATGTGTTTTGGATTCCTCGCCTGGTCTGGATACCAACGCGTCGCTGCAGTTTGGTATACTTGTTCGCCTTTAATAAATCATAACAACATGACTTGTATTTATGAACGCTACTGTACACAGCAAGTTATAGGTGCCNTTGTTCGCCTTTAATAAATCATAACAACATGACTTGTATTTATGAACGCTACTGTACACAGCAAGTTATAGGTGCCTTTGTCTTCCTTATCGCAAATCTGATTTGTGGAATTATCTACACCTCTTTGTCAATATCATCGAGCACGTAGCATATTGTTCACACGCTGCATTACAAGTGCTGAACACGAGAAGAGCGCCTACNTTCCTTTTCGCAAATCTGATTTGTGGAATTATCTACACCTCTTTGTCAATATCATGGAGCACGTAGCATATTGTTCACATGCTGCATTACAAGTGCTGAACACGAGAAGAGCGCCTATAAAAAACTACTTAATTGCAACACTTTAACTCGGAAATAACGTGAGACCGAATGGGTGAAGGTATATAACGCCAAATTATTTTTAATTATTTCACTGACGAAAAAAGTTAAAATTTTTGAAAATCATTTTATCAGGAATTTATTTAAAATTCTGCAAACCGTTTTGATACATAATTTCTCAGTCCAATAACATACGGACATAGTTAAGCGTTCTTCAAGGTGTCTGATTACTGCTGAAATAAATGCGTTGTGCATCGTATTATGGCACCGAAAATTATAATATACTACGTGTCAATGTATTAAGTGTTATTGTTAAAGTGTCTTGTGAATTGCTCGTTGTCTTGGCCAAAGGCGTGAGGCTTGCATTAGTAAATCTTCCACCTTTTGAAGCAAATAACTGCTTCGGAATGTGAACACAGAAATCATGTTTAGTAGATAATTTTTTTTTTTTTTTTGCGTTTTCCTTTACGTCAGTGCAAGTTTTGTGGTTAATTTGACGTAACGCAAAAAGAAAATTTGTCAAAATTACTAAATAATATTAAAAATGAGTCCCATTCAGAGCAATAATTCGAAAATCATTTTTCTTTTACAGAAAAAAATTTACGCTACTGCGTTGGTGGCCGTTAGGCTGTTGTAATAAACGAAACACGTTTTCGATCAAAAAAATTGCCAATTTGACAAATCTAAAGAATTATCGTGTTAATAGTTACATATAGTCACATTAAACCAATATAGGCTCTACTTATATCTCACAGATAAAACTCAATGAATGTTTCGTCCATAATAATTTTAAATAGACAAATGAACCTAATGAAACTGAAATACAACATATAGTAACACCGTTTAATAATTCGCATTCTATAACTTGCCCAAGTATGTTAATGAACTATAACAAATTAAAAGGCATTATAACTAAATATAAACGGTCAAAAAATGTTTATCAATAAATGCGAAGTATCAGTAAAACCCATTTTCCTGCAGAAACTTAAAACTGCAAAAAGCCACGAAATTGTAACACTATGAATTTAATATCTTTCTGGTAAATTTACTTTTGATCTCACACTCAAAATAACAAATTTCATATTATTACGAATCATGCATAAATATGTTTCAATTCCTCACCTTCGAGAATTATTTAAAGATGCATGTTTTGCGGAACGGTGGAATAGAATTTGATCGCCAGTAAACACCACCAGCTCACACGTAATGTGTGTTCATCTTCAAACTATGGCCATGGTTGAAACATTTCCCTGCGATCTAGAGTATGAAAAACCCGTCTCTCATTTTTTTTTTTTCACGGTATACTGGTGAAAAGGTAAGAAGCTGACCTACATTAGTTCCAGCCACTCAGTGAGCACTTGAGAAGATGCTAATTCGCGTGGCCGCTCCCATCCGTTGATTGGCTGCAGAATGTTTTAAGAGCTGGCGTTAAGTCTGATTGGCAGCGACGTATTGTTGATGTTTCTTCGGTGCGCCTGGCTTCTGGCAGGCAGGTCTGCAGACACTGACTGGATGATGACACTTTGCAAGATTGGTTGGAAAATGAAGGCATTTCCATGTCTGGTGCAGATGAGCTTTCCCGTGATAGAGCAACGGGAATCGTTAAGATAGTACCTTATCTGGATTACAAATGGCGTATACCTCCATTCAATCTCTATACACATGTATGTAGCTAGATATGGTGTATGTGTATGTGACATGTTATTAATGTTACCTAATGTCACCCAAAAAGTAATTGAATAAAATCTGAATAACTCTTAACTACATTGCTCCTTAAATACGACATGGATCTTTTACATAAGATGTTACGGTAATATCATATCGATATGGCAACCTGAACTAAATCATGGTGACCATGAAAGTGTTGTTTGCAGCCAATTCTGTGAAGAAAATTCATATTCGGTGAAATATCTGGTTTGGTGAAAGAGTGAAACGAAAAAGGCTGGAGTGCGTAGGTACAACCAGCCATTACAGACTATCTGAGATACAGTTATATTTCTCACGACGCAAACAATGCACGGAACTGCAATGGTCGCGAATTTAACTCGTGACTTTGGTAAAATAAATTAAGACCCGGTTCATACCAAGTGAAGAGCTGCTTTACGGTAGNCCGGTTCATTGCAAGTGAAGAGCTGCTTTACGGTAACGATGTACTTTAAGAAGTGTACAGAGATTAAAGGTCTTTCTGATACATACATTTATCTATGTTAAATCATTATATAAAATGTTACAAATATTTTTGTTTTCATTTACTAAACAAGCAACATGATTTTAGTGAGATCAGATATCAACTTGAGAGTAATTTGAAATAAAGTCAAGGTTCGCCCATAAACTTCAAATACTGAAGATTTTCTCATATTTCTGAATCGCTCCTTACTCCTTCACACCACGCCAGTTTTAAGCAACAAACAGAACCTGTTGCCTCGCGATTGTTCTCACCGGCAATTGAAATCTGTTTGCTTTGAAACTACAACGTTAGGTGATTCAGTGTATAATTGCAATGATTTTCTTAATAGCGGAGTTAAGTATTGACGTGTGACGCATTAGGCGCATTAGAGCGGCGCTGTCCCACAACCACGCGCTGCCAAGCCAACACATGTCGCTGATGCGTGTCCATGCCACCTCCCCACCCAACTCACCTTCATCCCCTACGGCTCTAGCAAGCCCGTGAGAATTGTTGAGAGCCGAGATATCACAAAATACTCATGTGGATTTCGCCGGAAATCAGAAAATAC
>NQII01000394.1:659602-683642 GCA_002778355.1 Clitarchus hookeri | reverse complement strand
ACAAGGAGTCCGCAGCAAAGCGACTGACTTCGTAGCGTACTGAGGTTGGGGCACAACATCGCCCTTCTCGCCATCGTCTAGCTTTGCTATATTCACGTCCTACGCCTAAGGGCCGCGCGCTCTGTGGCGCCTGTGATGAACCTCTATCAAACACGGTTCTGGCGTTTCTATTAAGACGAAGAGGTTTCGTTTCCAGAAACGTCGTGATTGGAATCGCGTAGCCGTGGAGAAATCATTGGAACAGCCTCTGTGAGGTGCATACGAAGGAAGGGCTGTCATCCGAAGTGAGTTTGGTTCTGGTGCTACTGGGTACTCGGTGGTTTGCAAATTGCGCGTGATTGGCCAGCAGGTTGTGGGTATGGTACTACTCGGTAAGAAACTTGGAGCTCGAAGGACTGGGTAAAAGCTATTTCTGTTTATCTGCTGTGATCACACCAGTACAGAACATGTGGAACATAGTGACTATCCAGTTTTCCCAGAGATAACTGGAAATTCTTTTTACACCTACTTTAAAAGTAACTTAATCCTCTGTCACAATAATCGCTATTGCGCAAAGTGTAATGTTGTAAAGGCATATCGGTAAATAACTGAAAAATTCGCGGATTAATTTTGAGACAAGCTAGAATTGAAAACACCTGTGCTTATATAACTTGAGCCATTGGTCCACACAGTGTTAGGCACCTCCTGGAGAACGCCGGCCCAATCCTTGCCTTCCACTGTGACAGCCAATAACCAATGTGCAGTTAGTGTCAGCATATTTGTACATAAGACTGTATAGTCTAGCCTGCAGGTTATTGAACTCGCGAATTTTTCAGGTCTCTACATATCGGTAAGGTTTTTAATCCTGCCGTGGTAGTAACTCAAAATACGGGAGCTGAATATTTCAGTTGCTTGGAGGCTACCATATTCACGAGGCTCTGTAGTCTTCAGCTTTTTTATGTACGAACGCGTGAGGTCGAACTTTAACTTACTTCAAAAAACCGAAACAGTGAGAATTGTTCCGAATCGGTAAAATTAAAATGCGAAACGGTGGTAAGTGCTTCATTAGAAAACCTTTCAGTCCACTCGTATACCACTAGATTATAATTTTTTAAATTTTATCGAACTACTGAAACAAGTGGGTTCTATACGTATTCTGTTAACTGGCCAGTGAACAGAAGTCTATTTACAAATGTTTCCTGTGAATGTGACCAGGCCTGAAGATTGATATCGTGTTGAGAGGTAGTGTTGGTGTGAATAACTTTGGTAATTATTAGTTTCTTTATTTCAAATATTTACAGTTATGTTTGATAAACTTTTAAGTCGCAATAAGTCTTGACGCCCACCTACAAAGGAAATACAAGCACAAGAAAGTGGCGGAAAAGTTTCGAAATGTTTAATATTGAGCGTGGCTACTTAGTTTCAAAATGGCTGCTTGTTGACCTTGAACGTACAGAGCATCTCCGACTCGTGTACTGAAGAGAGGTACAGGCTGTTTGTGGTAAGCTGAGAACTTAAAAGCCCTGCTTGAGGTCTACATGTATGCGTATTGGGTATGTTTTTCCACCACATGTACAATTAACAATGCCACGTGCTTTGTCACTTTATTCATGCGTTCGTCTAGTTAAACTGTGAAATTATTGTAAAAGTAAATATATTAGAAATTTTCTCTTTTTTAAACTTGTATTTGTTAAGAAGGAAGACAAATTAATATTTTCAGTATTCACAAAATCTACGTAACAATTTAATTCAACATCAAGACATGGAACTACTTTCTCATAGTTGTTACCCACTTTACTGGGTGCAAGCCTGCTAGTGCCCGATAAAATATAAGCAGGAAGGGGCAGTGTCGTTTTTCAAAGGTTGATTTCAGAAGTGCTAAAATGACCGTGAACACGCTAAAAGACTCGTTTTCATCTTATCCACATATCTGTAACACTGATTCAAGGTCAGCGTACAGGAATGTCGAGATCGCGTGTAATAGCAGATGCGTGTACATGCGTTCTTATTAATTTTTTAAAAAATATTTTCTATAAACTAAATAATGTTTTATTAATGGAATACATTCAAGTTGCCTTAAAACTTGGTGCAAAGAAGACTACTAACATTTTAAAACAACTGTTTATGCAAATAGCGTGCTAACTCAGCCAGAACAACTATTTTTACGGCTATATTTGCAACTAAGGTCGTTCTATTGATGAAAGACTGATTTTTATTATTTCGCAGTTGCCATTCGCACTTTACTCTATATTATTTCTACGGTCTGACTGGGCCAACAGCGGGCACTCTGCTTTATCGCCAACTTGCGCAGAAATCATTGGTGGTTTGTCAGCAGTAGGGACAGACTATAGTAACCTTGAATTATCATAATTGATCTCGTTCTTACATTTATATAAAATAAATATTATTGAAGTGTGTTTTTTTTAATCGTTTATATAGTTTCTTTCCATTTATAAAGGCCTGCTTAAATAAATAATATTTAGTCCCATATTTTATGCAAGATAATATATTTTCACCAAAACATAAAATTTAATAAAACCTAAATCGTATACTTTATCATAGGTTTTTTTTACAAGAACTACGCGATATCTCATTTCTGTTTTCTAGATTCCTGTCAGTATCTTTAGACAAAACTTTCTTGAATCATTACCGAATGCCTTATCTTACTGACGTATAAAAACAACAAAATTTAACAAGAAAATTGAAGAAAAATNCTTGAATCATTACCGAATGCCTTATCTTACTGACGTATAAAAACAACAAAATTTAACAAGAAAATTGAAGAAAAATTTAGTTGTACACATAAATTAAATCTTTTTAGGACCTAGTTAGTAAATCTTTGTTAAATAAATAAATTTACCATACAATTTTATATATCAATTTTTTATCCTAAAACAATTCTTTTGAATATTTATTGATTTTATGGTTTTTTTTTTTTTAGGAAATTTATCACATTTCCAAAACTAAATCTACAAACTGTATAAACAAGTGCTATATACAATAGTTTCCAGCATTCAAATATATTGTCAATAAATTTAACCTCATCAAAATATATGCATTAAATAATTCACTTCCTGTCCTCGATAACAATTTTCGGGAATTCACAAAGCGAGACTTTTCCATCGCCCTTGACTCTTCTCAAACTCCTGACTAGTAACATATCATGAGTATAGAAAGGCGGCATGTCATGTGTACGTCGTTTTACTTGTTCGTCCAGCGCCCGGCTAGTTAGCTTTGACTTGCGGCTGATTCAGATTGCATGGACGTTGGCCATTTTCCTCCGGATGTGCGGCCGTAGTTCGTGCTACGTAAACGGTTCCTCGTGCATACGTAACAGGTACTGAGAATCACCATCTTATGTTGTATGAACCTCGTGCATACGTTACAGGTATTAAGGACCACCATCTAATGTTGTATGAAACTCGCGCATACGTTACAGGTACTGAGAACCACCATATAATATTGTATGAACCTCGCGCATACGTTACAGGTACTGAGAACCACCATATAATGTTGTATGAACCTCGCGAATACGTGACAGGTACTGAGAACCACCATTTAATGTTGTATGAACCTCGTGCATAAGTTACAGGTACTGAGAACCACCATATAATGTTGTATGAACCTCGCGCATACGTTACAAGTACTGAGAACCACCATCTAATGTTGTATGAACCTCGTGCATATGACACAGGTAGTGAAAATCACCAGCTAACCATAACCTCGCGAACACGTGACAGGTACTGAAAATCACCATATAATGTTGTATGAACCTCGCGCATACGTTACAGGTATTGAGAATCACCATCTAATGTTGTATGAACCTCGCGCATGCGATACAGGTATTGAGAACCACCATATAATGTTGTATGTACCTCGCGCATACGTTACATTTACTGAGAACCACCATCTAATGTTGTATGAACATCGTGCATATGACACAGGTAGTGAAAATCACCAGCTAACCATAACCTCGCGAATACGTGACAGGTACTGAAAATCACCATATAATGTTGTATGAACCTCGCGCATACGTTACAGGTATTGAGAATCACCATCTAATGTTGTATGAACCTCGCGCATACGTTACAGGTACTGAGAACCACCATATAATGTTGTATGAACCTCGCGCATACGTTACAGGTATTGAGAACCACCATATGATGTTGTATGAACCTCGCGAATACGTGACACGTACTGAAAATCACCATATAATGTTGTATGAACCTCGCGCATACGTTACAGGTACTGAGAACCACCATATAATGTTGTATGAACCTCGCGCATACGTTACAGGTATTGAGAACCACCATATAATGTTCTATGAACTTCGCGCATACGTTACAGGTACTGAGAACCACCATATAATGTTGTATGAACCTCGCGCATACGTTACAGGTANGTATAAGTACAGTCAATAATTGTATTAGGCACATCGTCTTTACCAAATTTGAAAGAAATCAGTTGAATGTTTCCTGAGATACGACATAAAAACTGTATTATTTCACGCATGGCTATTGTACAAAATAGCGGAAAAGTGAGTATTTGTGTAGAAAAATTTGATGGATATAATAGATACTGTAAGCATACAAATTTAAGTTGAAATATGTTTTGTAGTTTCGAAGATAAAACATTCTGAGCCAAATTTTATATGACCGCCATTTTAAAAATACATGTGTCTGACCCTCTCAAAGTTTTTAAGTTTACATGACCTGCCATAGTACTACTTGTTTGCTAAATTTGGGAGCTTTCGGTTGTTTTCTTTCTGGAGATATAGAGTGAATTTAATTTGTCATGTTATACTATTCTAGAAAATGAAAGACAAAAATATTTTGTGTTTACAAATTTGATGGCCGTAGTATACAAAGCCAGCATACAAAGCTGTGTTGGAATTAATTACATGATTTCGACGATATACCATACAAAACTAAAATAGCTGTATTGCTGCTATTTTGAAAAAATAAAGTTTCTGTCCTACTTAGAACATATTAGTTAACATTATCTGCCGCAGTACTACTTGTTTGCCATATTTGGTGGGAATCGGTCCATTTTTTCCCCGAGATATGAAATAAAAACTTTATTTATTCGTGTGGCACTATCTTACCAAATAGATCACAAGATAGGCTCCTGTAGACACACCTGATGTTTGTTATATATACTCTTAGTACACAAATTTAAGTTGGAATGTATTATATGGTTCGAAGATGTAGCATACTATGCTAAAATTGCTAGATGGCCACCATTTTTCAAATAATTGCCCGGCATACGTATGACAAATTATTACGTATCAACTGCTGCAGTACTTCTTGTTTGCCAGATTTAGTAGCAATCTGTCAATCGTTTCCCGAGATATTACACAAAAACTGTATTGATTCATCTAGTGCTATTTTTCAAAATGGTGGTCAAAGTGGTTGTTTTTGGCACATACGATACTTGTAGTAGATACCGTGAGCATACAAAATTTGGTTGAAATTGATTAAAATGTGTAATAGTTGTACCAAATAAAACCTCAAATATTTGTACGGCGACCATTTTAAAAATATGTCCCTCGTCAATTTTGACTCCATAAATTTATGTGGTCTAAAATAATACTACATACTTACCAAATTTGGTGAAAATTGGTTAAGAAGTTTTCGAGATATAACGTTAAATCCTTTTTTCATGTAGTGCTATCTTCCAAAATGGTGGAACAACAACAATATCCGTCTCTGAATGAAATACTTCCACCTTGCGATGCCAAGATACAAAATGTTATTTAAATTGGTGTAAAGGTTTCCGAGATATGACATATCACCCTTACTATGATAATGGCCGCCATTTTGAAAGTAAGCTCCCGACATGATTGAAAACAATATAAGTCAGGTGTAATCACTTAGTAGTCGATGTATATTGAGTTTGGTAAAATTCTGTTTACAAGATAAAAAATTGAAAGGAGGGACACACACGCGCAGACACACACACAGAAACAGACAGGAAAGAGATCTCATAAGCCTTTCTTTCGTTCGGAAAGTAGGCTTAAAACACTCAGCCATGTGTGCAAGTGGATATTTCCTTTGTTTACGTTTCCGGAGACGTCGTATCGGTTTGAGTGGGGGCTTGTTGCGGTCTGTAGTATAGAATACCTTGTTAGACGTATAGTTGTCGTGCAAAATATTTACGTCCGTGTATCATAACTTAAATAAAAGGGACGCTAAGCTTGCACTGCAAACTTAAAAGGAAGCGTGAATAGTTGTGAATACTGTCTTGTACGTTTAATTTGCATACCAACAAAGTTCGTAAATATAACAAATAACAAGACGGGTTCTGGGAAAGATAGCCTCGAGTTCGAAAAACCATTTTTTTTCTTCAGAATGTTTTAAATGAATCGTGGTAATGTATTTTATTAGTGCGCCAAAAATTTGTCCCGATATTTGAACACCAGAGTGAAAAATATTTATTTTCGGATGAATGTATTGAGACGCCCGGCCGTCTCAAGTCTGGCACCGACGATTTTTCTTGCATCGATAACTACGTTTATTATTTACCCGCCTACACCGGAAATAATTACCAGACGTCCATCCCTACCTTGGAAGATAATTTCCATCGCTGTTCGGCTGTGCTGGCTGGCCAGGGCGAACACGTGGATCGCCCGGCGTAGCTGGTAGCCGACGACGATTGACATCGAGGTCCGATGGGGACCGACGACGCACGAACACCGACCACGAGTACAGCAGCACGACCGCGCAGTCCGTCTGCAGAACCAAGACTAACCTTAGCTCCTGTGACGTGGGACGCTACATGTGCTGTGACGTCACTGTTTCCTTATTGGCTCCGTTGGTAGGCCAATCCTAGATGCTTGAAGATGATGTGACGTGGCTGGAAATGTTGGACAGCAAGTGTTTTTATTAACGTGTATTTCTGGATCAATTTATATCCCTATAGATTACCTTCGACGTTTGTGGAAGGGGCTTGTAAACCCTGGCTGGGCTCGAGGACGAGAGAAATCGGCTCCCGTCAACATTCATGGACACAATAAAAGATAAGTACGCGAAAAAAAAACATGCATTTAAAAAAAGTTATAAGTATTTAAAGTTTAAATTTTATTACAGTTTACAGATTTCAATTTTCGTCAGCAAATACTTTGAAAATGTTTTATGTTCACATTGTAGTGAATTTTTATGCGAGGTTTGAAAGTGATATTAAAGAGAGAATTTTTCGCTCACTATTGTAGAGAAAGAGTTTCGGAATTATAGATGAAAACTTATATAGTAGGTTGGAAAATTTATGTGAGTTTTAGATAGTTACTTCTACATTTGAATGCTGCATATAAAAAAGAGTTAATAATTTTATACAAAATTTATATTTATGCCAAATGCAAAGCGGAGATTTTACAATTCTAAATTTTTTTATGTGTTTTGTAATCATTCAAATACGTTAATGTACAGGCTGATTATAAAATCCATACAAGTGTGTAGGAAATCGTTAATATATCTTTTTGTTGTTTTAGGTAAACACAAATGTTTATGTCCTCTCTATATTTCAGGAAGAAAATATTAAAGGCAACAGGTAGGCCTTTCTGGACATGTTGCAACTGCTTTTGGCACCTCAATTACAGGAAGATGGTGTTATTGAAACCATCGTGTTTCAACAAGATAGAGCACCTCCACATTTTGCGGACGTGATATATTGAATGAAAACTTTCCAAGGAGATGGATAGGCCGAGGATCACAACGCACGTGGGCACCGCGGTCTCCAGACTTTACCGCCCTCGAATTCTTTGCGTAGGGCTACATCAAATCGCTGGCGTATCGAACTAGGGTTCGAGATCTTGCAGATCTAAAAGATCGAACTAGACGTGCGATTGCTACAATTACAACACATGTGATGGCGAAAGTTTTCCGATCGTTGACAACATTGTAATGTTGGCAGATCTGCTTTGAAATGGAAGGCGGTCATGTTGAAATGAGGTAATGTTCTGTGTAGCAGCGTATGTGTGTGTTTCTTAACGCCATTAAACTTTTATGTCATTTTCGGCCGTTTTCACTTAAATGGATAGGGACTTTATAATCACGCTATATAAAACGTTACGTAGGAACAATTTTTTTTCTTCTTTATTTGTCGATAGGGTGCACATATTGTAACCCTTGGCAGGGTTTATATTAATTTTTTGCTCTTCATAACAACATTGCTTACTGTGAGGTTATGAGAGACAGTGTTTACTGATTCTAACTGTATATTAAGTGTTTGTATATGTTCAAAAATACCCTTAATGAAAGACAGCGATTTAAAAAAAAAAGGAAAATACTAACTGCTGAAACCTTTTTCAATTTGTATAATACTCTTCCGGTCAGTGCGACCAAAAGTTAGGTTTCACGAAACCAAGAATGATACATTTAGAAACAGCTTAAACACCAGTGATATATTTGACAGAAATGGTTCAGCTTGTACTTCATTCGGACAAGAGATTAGAGTTTGAAGGTTTCATTTTTACATGTGGGTTTTATGATTTCCTGTGTGCAGACTTCCTGAAGCAGTTTAAGGCCACTTCTTAGTTTCTGTTAACATAAAAAAAGTAATAACTCAATAAGGTAGTGTTTGCTTTGTTAGTACGCGTGTGTCAAACTACATTAACAATGGGGGATTAGCAATTGAGTAGTGAAGACTGCCAGAAGTGATTGCGTTTTATTTCCAACGACCCACGAACAGCTATGTTGGCGATGCAAGTGTCTGAATGTGTTTCAAGGCGGCCTACATACAGGAGGTTGCCGCATGACACGCCAATTTCCTGGGATCCAGACCAGAGCTTCGGGAATTCGATATTCTCGGAAATAACTTATTTTTATGGCCAGGAGTGACTCCTGCTCGATTTAAAACCGTAAGGGGATAAAAAAAGGGGGGGAGGGTGGAAGTTAGGCGAGAGTTCAATTCAAGTTGGGAAGGGGTTGAAGCGAGTTCGTGGAGCTTTACGATCGTTCCACGGTATTTGAATCTCGATTCTTGTAAAGATTTTATTCGGTACGAATCTCGACAGAGCGGAGAGCCTGCAGAAAAAGGCCGCAGGTATAACAAAGAGTTACTGATATAACTAATGAGTCTACTTTTTTCAATAGGGGTGCAAGTCATTTAAAAAAAAAAAATTCTTTAAAACTGAGTTGATAGGTAGGACTTGTCATCTCGTTGAAAGCAATAACTTTAGAGATGAAACCAGGAACACACGCAACAGTAATGAGGCAATTACAAATACGCATGTGCCTTATCCGGGACTCGAACCCAGAAAACGTCGTACCATCAGCTAGTGTGCAGTCAACTGCATCACGGATATCTAATTATAGCTTCAACTTCGAATTTAATCAGTCCGATGTTTGGAATGATAGGGTATACTAAAATAATATATTTATAGGGCCGTCATTTTGAAAATAAGTGACTGAGTCACTTAAAACATGCACGTTTATATTACTTACCAAAGCGCTACTTGTATGAAGAATTTAGTGAAGATCAGTTGATTGGTCTATGAGATAAGGCATAAAACCTCCATAATTTCCATGTGACGATCTTCATAAATGGACCACATAATATGTATGTATAAGTACAGTCAATAATTGTATTAGGCACATCGTCTTTGCCAAATTTGAAAGAAATCAGTTGAATGTTTCCTGAGATACGACATAAAAACTGTATTATTTCACGCATGGCTATTGTACAAAATAGCGGAAAAGTGAGTATTTGTGTAGAAAAATTTGATGGATATAATAGATACTGTAAGCATACAAATTTAAGTTGAAATATGTTTTGTAGTTTCGAAGATAAAACATTCTGAGCCAAATTTTATATGACCGCCATTTTAAAAATACATGTGTCTGACCCTCTCAAAGTTTTTAAGTTTACATGACCTGCCATAGTACTACTTGTTTGCTAAATTTGGTAGCATTCGGTTGTTTTCTTTCTGGAGATAAAGAGTGAATTTAATTTGTCATGTTATACTATTCTAGAAAATGAAAGACAAAAATATTTTGTGTTTACAAATTTGATGGCCGTAGTATACAAAGCCAGCATACAAAGCTGTGTTGGAATTAATTACATGATTTCAACGATATACCATACAAATCTAAAATAGCTGTATGGCTGCTATTTTGAAAAAATAAAGTTTCTGTCCTACTTAGAACATATTAGTTAACATTATCTGCCGCAGTACTACTTGTTTGCCATATTTGGTGGGAATCGGTCCATTTTTTCCCGAGATATGAAATAAAAACTTTATTTATTCGTGTGGCACTATCTTACCAAATAGATCACAAGATAGGCTCCTGTAGACACACCTGATGTTTGTTATATATACTCTTAGTACACAAATTTAAGTTGGAATGTATTATATGGTTCGAAGATGTAGCATACTATGCTAAAATTGCTAGATGGCCACCATTTTTCAAATAATTGCCCGGCATACGTATGACAAATTATTACGTATCAACTGCTGCAGTACTTCTTGTTTGCCAGATTTAGTAGCAATCTGTCAATCGTTTCCCGAGATATTACACAAAAACTGTATTGATTCATCTAGTGCTATTTTTCAAAATGGGGGTCAAAGTGGTTGTTTTTTGGCATATACGATACTTGTAGTAGATACCGTGAGCATACAAAATTTGGTTGAAATTGATTTAACTTTGTAATAGTTGTACCAAATAATACCTCAAATATTTTTACGGCGACCATTTTAAAAATAAGTCCCTCGTCAATTTTGACTCCATAAATTTATTTGGTCTAAAATAATACTACATACTTACCAAATTTGGTGAAAATTGGTTAAGAAGTTTTCGAGATATAACGTTAAANTTGGTCTAAAATAATACTACATACTTACCAAATTTGGTGAAAATTGGTTAAGAAGTTTTCGAGATATAACGTTAAAGCCTTTTTTTCATGTAGTGCTATCTTCCAAAATGGTGGACCAACAACAATATCCGTCTCTGAATGAAATACTTCCACCTTGCGATGCTAAGATACAAAATTTGATTTAAATTGGTGTAATGGTTTCCGAGATATGACATATCACCCTTACTATCATAATGGCCGCCATTTTGAAAGTAAGCTCCCGACATGATTGAAAACTATATAAGTCAGGTGTAATCACTTAGTAGTCGATGTATATTGAGTTTGGTAAAATTCTGTTTACAAGATAAGAAATTGAAAGGAGGGACACACACGCGCAGACACACAGGCAGAAACAGACAGGAAAGAGATCTCATAAGCCTTTCTTTCGTTCGGAAAGTAGGCTTAAAACACTCAGCCATGTGTGCAAGTGGATATTTCCTTTGTTTACGTTTCCGGAGACGTCGTATCGGTTTGAGTTGGGCTTGTTGCGGTCTGTAGTATAGAATACCTTGTTTCGTTAGACGTAGAGTTGTCGTGCAAAATATTTACGTCCGTGTATCATAACTTAAATAAAAGGGACGCTAAGCTTGCACTGCAAACTTAAAAGGAAGCGTGAACAGTTGTGAATACTGCCTTGTACGTTTAATTTGCATACCAACAAAGTTCGTAAACATAACAAATAACAAGACGGGTTCTGGGAAAGATAGCCTCGAGTTCGAAAAACAATTTTTTTTCTTCAGAATGTTTTAAATGAATCGCGGTAATGTATTTTATTAGTGCGCCAAAAATTTGTCCCGATATTTGAACACCAGAGTGAAAAATATTTATTTTCGGATGAATGTATTGAGACGCCCGGCCGTCTCAAGTCTGGCACCGACGATTTTTCTTGCATCGATAACTACGTTTATTATTTACCCGCCTACACCGGAAATAATTACCAGACGTCCATCCCTACCTTGGAAGATAATTTCCATCGCTGTTCGGCTGTGCTGGCTGGCCAGGGCGAACACGTGGATCGCCCGGCGTAGCTGGTAGCCGACGACGATTGACATCGAGGTCCGATGGGGACCGACGACGCACGAACACCGACCACGAGTACAGCAGCACGACCGCGCAGTCCGTCTGCAGAACCAAGACTAACCTTAGCTCCTGTGACGTGGGACGCTACATGTGCTGTGTCGTCACTGTTTCCTTATTGGCTCCGTTGGTAGGCCAATCCTAGATGCTTGAAGATGACGTGACGTGGCTGGAAATGTTGGACAGCAAGTGTTTTTGTTAACGTGTATTTCTAGATCAATTTATATCCCTATAGATTACCTTCAACGTTTGCGGAAGGGGCTTGTAAACCCTGGCTGGGCTCGAGGACGAGAGAAATCGGCTCCCGTCAACATTCATGGACACAATAAGAGATAAGTACGCGAAAAAAAACATGCATTTAAAATAAGTTATAAGTATTTAAAGTTTAAATTTTATTACAGTTTACAGATTTCAATTTTCGTCAGCAAATACTTTGAAAATGTTTTATGTTCACATTGTAGTGAATTTTTATGCGAGGTTTGAAAGTGACATTAAAGAGAGAATTTTTCGCTCACTATTGTAGAGAAAGAGTTTCGGAATTATAGATAAAAACTAATATAGTAGGTTGGAAAATTTATGTGAGTTTTAGATAGTTACTTCTACATTTGAATGCTGCATATAAAAAAGAGTTNATATAGTAGGTTGGAAAATTTATGTGAGTTTTAGATAGTTACTTCTACATTTGAATGCTGCATATAAAAAAGAGTTAATAATTTTATACAAAATTTATATTTATGCCAAATGCAAAGCGGAGATTTTACAATTCTAAATTTTTTTATGTGTTTTGTAATCATTCAAATACGTTAATGTACAGGCTGATTATAAAATCCATACAAGTGTGTAGGAAATCGTTAATATATCTTTTTGTTGTTTTAGGTAAACACAAATGTTTATGTCCTCTCTATATTTCAGGAAGCAAATATTAAAGGCAACAGGTAGGCCTTTCTGGACATGTTGCAACTGCTTTTGGCACCTCAATTACAGGAAGATGGTGTTATTGAAACCATCGTGTTTCAACAAGATNGGACATGTTGCAACTGCTTTTGGCACCTCAATTACAGGAAGATGGTGTTATTGAAACCATCGTGTTTCAACAAGATGGGGCACCTCCACATTTTGCGGACGTGATATATTGAATGAAAACTTTCCAAGGAGATGGATACGCCGAGGATCACAACGCACGTGGGCACCGCGGTCTCCAGACTTTACCGCACTCGATTTCTTTGCGTAGGGCTACATCAAATCGNTCCAGACTTTACCGCACTCGATTTCTTTGCGTAGGGCTACATCAAATCGCTGGCATATCGAACTAGGGTTCGAGATCTTGCAGATCTAAAAGATCGAACTAGACGTGCGATTGCTACAATTACACCACATGTGATGGCGAAAGTTTTCCGATCGTTGACAACATTGTAATGTTGGCAGCTCTGCTTTGAAATGGAAGGGGGTCATGTTGAAATGAGGTAATGTTCTGTGTAGCAGCGTATGTGTGTGTTTCTTAACGCCATTAAATTTTTATGTCATTTTCGGCCGTTTTCACTTAAATGGATAGGGACTTTATAATCACGCTTTATAAAACGTTACGTAGGAACAATTTTTTTTCTTCTTTATTTGTCGATAGGGTGCACATATTGTAACCCATGGAAGGGTTTATATTAATTTTTTGCTCTTCATAACAACATTGCTTACTGTGAGGTTATGAGAGACAGTGTTTACTGATTCTAACTGTATATTAAGTGTTTGTATATGTTCAAAAATACCCTTAATGAAAGACAGCGATTTAAAAAAAAGGAAAATACTAACTGATGAAACCTTTTTTAATTTGTATAATACTCTTCCGGTCAGTGCGACCAAAAGTTAGGTTTCACGAAACCAAGAATGATACATTTAGAAACAGCTTAAACACCAGTGATATATTTGACAGAAATGGTTCAGCTTGTACTTCATTCGGACAAGAGATTAGAGTTTGAAGGTTTCATTTTTACATGTGGGTTTTATGATTTCCTGTGTGCAGACTTCCTGAAGCAGTTTAAGGCCACTTCTTAGTTTCTGTTAACATAAAAAAAGTAATAACTCAATAAGGTAGTGTTTGCTTTGTTAGTACGCGTGTGTCAAACTACATTAACAATGGGGGATTAGCAATTGAGTAGTGAAGACTGCCAGAAGAGATTGAGTTTTATTTCCAACAACCCACGAACAGCAATGTTGGCGATGCAAGTGTCTGAATGTGTTTCAAGGCGGCCTACATACAGGAGGTTGCCGCATGACACGCCAATTNAATGTTGGCGATGCAAGTGTCTGAATGTGTTTCAAGGCGGCCTACATACAGGAGGTTGCCGCATGACACGCCAATTCTGCTCATTTTCGCGATATACAACTTGATTTACACGAACGTACGTGAAGTTGCTGACTCCCGGCACTGTTTTCCTANCTGCTCATTTTCGCGATATACAACTTGATTTACACGAACGTACGTGAAGTTGCTGACTCCCGGCACTGTTTTCCTATATTCAATTTCAATTTAAAACTACAAGATGAATGTACCGAACATTTCGATACTAGAATTTTATTGTTTATACTAGCTGTGCCAGTGGCACCGCTCGCATGGACTACAGAATTATTGTTAAAGTTTTTTTTTTTTTAATAAAGTTGAATTTTATTTTGTTATTCTTCTATACATATTATAAAAATCAACGTCTCGGTGAATGAGATTGTAAAAACACTTATTAGTATTTCTCTATTATAGATAGATATATAATGCCGCAGAGTTTTATTTTTTTTATTCTACAAAATTTTTTACTAAATGATATTGTTCCATTTTTAACGGTTTAAACAGCGTATTGCAAGAGAGCGCGCTGGCGGCAAACTTTTTTCCGACTTGATTCACTATTACCGTTTGTAAATTTTTTCATATATTTTCTCGCCATAAAAAGTAGCCAGTATCACCTTTCAGNCTTGATTCACTATTACCGTTTGTAAATTTTTTCATATATTTTCTCGCCATAAAAAGTAGCCAGTATCACCTTTCAGTCCTCCAACTATTTCTGTGCAAGAAATTACGTCAAACTGTTACTAGGTTGCGACGTTGCATTGTTATTCCGTTTGTGTACTTTTTCACTTTCCAATAATAATTTCCCCGAGGGAATGAGACATTTTCTCGGGATAAAAAGTAGCTCCGTTGCGACGTGGAAGATGTACAAACAAACAAACAAACACACTTTCGCATTTATATCATCGTTAGGCTATATATAGAATAACCCGATATAGTTTTCAGTTGCATATCAATCGATAATTAATTTTCCATATTGATACTTATCGAAATAACGATAACTATCGATATATTGATATATCGAGCATTTACGCAACATTGTACCACAAGCGCTAATTCGACAAAAACATTTTTTCAGTAAATTAGATATTTTTTCGGGATAAAAAGTAGCCTATGTCACTTCCCGGTCCTCCAACTATCCCTGTGCAAAAAATCACGTCGNTATATTTTTTCGGGATAAAAAGTAGCCTATGTCACTTCCCGGTCCTCCAACTATCCCTGTGCAAAAAATCACGTCGATCCGGTACTCGTTTCGACGTGAAAGAGGGACAAACAAACATCAAAACACACTTTCACATTTATACACTGACGTGACAAAAGTCATGGGATAGCAATATGCAAGTATACAGATGGCAGTAGTATCACGTACGAAATGTATTGCAATGGGCAGTGCATTGGTTGGGCTTTCATTTGTATTCAAGTGATTCATTTGAAAAGTTTTCTGACGTGATTATGGCCGCACGACGGGAATAAACAGACTTTGAACGTGGAATGGTAGTTGAAGCTAGACGCATGGGACATTCCATTTTGGAAATGGTTAGGGAATTCAACATTCCGAGATCCACAGTGTCAAGAGTGTGCCAAGAATACCTAATTTCAGGCATAACCTCCCACCATGGACAACGCAGTGGCCGACCGCCTGCACTTAATGACCGAGACAGACGACGTGTGCGCAGAATTGTCACTGTTAACAGACAAGCAACACTGCGTGAAATAACCGCAGGAATCAATGTCGGACGTACGACGGATGTGTCCGTTAGGACAGTGCGGCGAACTTTGGCTGTACTGGGCTATGCCATCAGAAGATCGACTCGAGTGCCTTTATTAACAGCACGACATCGCTTGCAGCGCCTCTCCTGGGCTCGTGACCATATCGGTCGGAACCTAGACGACTGGAAAACCATGGCTTGGTCAGATGAGTCCCGATTTCAGTTGGCAAGAGTTGATGGTATGGTTTGAGTGTGGCGCAGACCCCACGAATCCATGGACCCAAGTTGTCAACAAGGAACTGTACAAGCTGGTGGTGGCTACATAATGGTGTGGGTTGTTTTTACATGAAATGGACTGGGTTCTCTGGTCCAACTGAACCGATCATTGACTGGAAAGGGTTATGTTCAGCTTCTTGGAGACCACTTGCAGCCATTCATGGACTTCATGTACCCAAACAACGATGAACGTTTTATGGATGACAATGCGCCATGTCACCGGGCCACAACTATTCGCGATTGGTTTGAAGAACATTGTGGACAATTCCAGTGAATGATTTGGCCACCAAGATCGCCCAACATGAATCTCAACGAACATTTTTGGGACATCGTCGAGAGGTCAGTTCCTACACAGTATCCTGCACCGCCAACACTTTCGCAATTATGGACGTCTATAGAGGCAGTATGGATCAATATTTCTGCCGGGGGCTTCCAACCGCTTGTTAAGTCCATGCCATGTCGAATTGCTGCACTCCGCCGGGCAAAAGGAGGTCCGACATGATATTAGGAGGTATTCCGTGACTTTTTTCGCCTCAGTGTATATATATATGTAGATGAGCACATAGAGGCCGTGGTCTGTATTTCGACATGTAGCTTAAAACCACCTCGTATCCTCTCACTTCGTACTTTTTATTTGATTCCTTTGGTACATACGTTGCCATGTGTAGTTTTGCTGTTCGTGTTACTGTGACCGACACCAGGTAGTTAAACAAATTTCCAGTTTTCAATCGACCCGCTTGTACAGGTTCTGTCCGAACTGTGTACACGGCCTTGAAACTTCTGGGCCGACAGAAAATTAAAAAAACATGGGGATGTGAGATAGAGTCCATTCACGGTTACTCCACACTTTTCTGAAGCCCTGCTTAAGTTCTACTTCCAGGATGTTCCTCCGCCCCGTGCAAACCAAGCTTACCTATTTACACGAAAGGACAACGCACCAAATTCGTGCGCACTCAGTTGTAATAATAATTTGCATGAGAACTATTTCTTACTAGGCGCCACGAACACACACATTTTCTTACTGTTTTTATTCATATATTTGTTATACATTAAATAATATAATTTATAAACAAAGTGCAGGTAAAATTTCAATTTAACGAAAACTAATATAATTTTATGTTAACAGAGATATAAGACGCTTGTGATACTTGGCATATTTAGGAAATAACTGAAAACGTTATACATGGGGTGATTTTTCAAATGTTTGATCAAAAATGTGTGATAAAACCGCGAATAGACTATAGACAATATTTCACATGTTTCCCNGACACCTGGGCGGGACCGACAGCAGCGCGAGCAACACAAGCAGCGGGGTCATCTGCGACCTCCACGCCCCGACGGGCTATGTGTCCAGAGCTCCAGACAACTGACAAAAAAATATATATATATACATTTCAACCCCCTTCTCCCCATCCCTTTCACCGCACAGCACAATAACCCTAGCGCTGAGATCACATTATTTGATAACGGGACCAATTGTCGCCGGGTGAAATGACGAGAGCAGATTACGTCGACGTGCAGCCGCCATTGTCCGGCGCTATCACTGATTTCCTGGCCAATAAACGGAGTTTGAAAGGCCTGTTTCCGTGTTCGAAGATGCGGTGATAGGTGTTTTCATATGTAAATTGTGTTNCAATAAACGGAGTTTGAAAGGCCTGTTTCCGTGTTCGAAGATGCGGTGATAGGTGTTTTCATATGTAAATTGTGTTGCGGGGTTCTGTGAACGCCCCTTGATTTATACGCACGTCGAAACCAGCACTTGATTTATAAGTTTTCGAAGCAGGGGTTGAATGTCATTATTTTGGCACTGGAAAAAAGAAGTTCTGTCATACGGGTCCTGTGTGGTGTCAGATACACGCAGAAGTACTTCCAAAGAATTCGTAGAAAAGTGGGGGGAGGGTAATGATAGTTCGAAGTTATAGTGTAGTAGGTCATACGAGAAAATGTTGCAGTGAGGGTCGTGTCTCTTCCGATGAAACCTAGAAGAGACTCTCTAGACATGCTTAATTCTCTGAAACAATATAAAGCCGATGTTAACGGTATATATTTTTTCGTCTTTTCATAAATTTTTATTATTACCGTTTGGCAGTTGGCGTTAAAAATATGTAATAGATACATTCATATTATAAACGTAAAGCAATATTTATATCAGAATAACTCAATTTATTACTTATGTTTGTTAACTTATTCCAAAGAATGTCTTTAGCTTTTCGTCAGCGAAGCAATTTATAGTTAAAAACTTATTTAAAAAATTTAAAAAGAATGTAAACTTGGGTTTTACATTATTAAAATCTTGAACTTAGATAGTCTATAATAAAGGAACCAGTTTTTAATATTGCTTACGTATGATATTTTGAACCAATATATTATTATAGTTTAACAATAATTTTTTACCACATTTTTTAAGAGAAATGAACTTTCAAAACTTATATAACTTAATTTGAGTTTAAAAACTGTCAATAAGAGTGCTTTCAGTGTCCATGCGTTATATATATACAGTGTGAATTGGGACTGAGTGTGTTCATTTCAGGAGATAATCCTTACGAAGAAAAAAAGCAGAAATGTATTTTGGTATTATTCAATAAAGTGAGAATTGTGGCCGCTACGGGCTAGCTACTGAAAATCGAATTTAATATTACATTTCGTCTAATATTTCCGAAAACATTTGAGATCACGCAACACAATTTCGAGCAATGTTACAAGAAAGAGAGACCTTCAACCTGTAATGAGTGTGGTGGTAATATCGTTCCCACTTCGCAACGTGCTTGGGGTTCATCACCCTTTTCTGGCCGTTACTTTCGAAACACCGAGAAGCGTTGCACGCGTGCACATTGACATACGGTACGTTAAGGAGAATGTGAAGAGAAACAAAAATGTTCGTCTTCTCGTCACTCGCTAAGGTGGACCGTTTTCGCGATATCAGCATGTGTATGTTTAAATGTGCGCGTAAGAATGCCAACTGACGCACAGCGTAGCATAAGAATCAGGCGTTGTCCACACGTAGTTACAAGCAGGCATCTGATTTGGAATGCATATCGATAAGTTTCCACAGAGGTGAAGGGCTGTTGTTGGACACCGAGGACATGGTTCATGTAAAACATACTGCCTTCATAATACCACGGATGGAAATAGATACTTAAAATACAGCCTGAAACCATATAAGACTCTGCTGCAATATAGGTTAACGAGAATACGTGAGTTACCACAACGACTGAGAACTTTTCCTGCATATCTCCGAGGTGCTGCCGCTAAATCACACATCATCTTGCGCTAAAACAATGTCACTGAGATCCTCATTACTCCACTCCATCATGGCTACTTCGTCGCGTTGCGTAATAGAGACAGCTGGACTCTACAAGGCTAGATACTACGCTTCGTAAGAGATCCTCAGGTCTAATGGGGCGTTGCCTTGGCGCACATCATAACCGCTTGTTCGCCAAAATTGTGTTTTGATGTTAGCATCGGGCAACAAACAGTCATCTCGGTCTACCTAACAGATAAAATCAGTATATATTTTAACTATCACAAACCAGAAGCAAGTTGAATACAATTTTGTCCAACAAGTGCTACTAGTTAACGCGGTAATGTTGCAGCACTTCATGTAATAAGACAGTGCGCTAAATTTTGTATGCTGACTTAATNGTGATACCTGACTTAATACATGTCAATATTATCTGCGTTGACAACATATGATTACAGCGAGTGCGGTTAGATGCGAATAACTACATTATGGACTCGTGTTTTCATTACAAACACAACAATTGCATGGGCATTTTGTTAGTAGCAATTCGTTTTGTGATGATGCAACAATTATCGTCCAACTTATCCACGACCCTGGTCTCACTGCTTAACGAAGCTCTGCGCCTCTGTGGTAACTTATCAACATGCATTCCAATTCAGTTACAAAGGCATGTCCACGCATGCTTGTACCTATGTGTGAACAACGCATGATACTTATATTACACTGCATTTAGTTTGCACACCCCTTAGGCATTCTTACGCACGCAGTTAAACATACAAATGCATATATCGCCAAAACTGTTCGCCTTAGCCAGTGCCGACAAGACGAGATATTTTTGTTACATTCTCATCAACGTGCCNTTGTGATGATGCAACAATTATCGTCCAACTTATCCACGACCCTGGTCTCACTGCTTAACGAAGCTCTGCGCCTCTGCGGTAACTTATCAACATGCATTCCAATTCAGTTACAAAGGCATGTCCACGCATGCTTGTACCTATGTGAGAACAACGCATGATACTTATACTACACTGCATTTAGTTTGCACACCCCTTAGGCATTCTTACGCACGCAGTTAAACATACAAATGCTTATATCGCCAAAACTGTTCGCCTTAGCCAGTGCCGACAAGACGAGATATTTTTGTTACATTCTCATCAACGTGCCNTTATATCGCCAAAACTGTTCGCCTTAGCCAGTGCCGACAAGACGAGATATTTTTGTTACATTCTCATCAACGTGCCGTATGCAAACGTGCATTACATCTCAGTGTTTCGAAAGTAACGGCCAATAAATGGCGATGAATGCCACGTACGTTGCCAAGGGGGGGGGGTGATATTACCACCACACTCATATCAGGTTGAAGGTCTCTGTTTCATGTTGCACTCTTAGAAATTGTGTTGCCTAGTATCCTATGGTTTCGGAAATATTTTACGAAATGTAATTTAACATTAGTTTTTCAGTGCCATGTAGCAGCCACAATTATTCTCAGTTTACATACTTTTCAGCTTGTTTTTATTATGGAATCACCCTCCAAAATTAACACACTCAGTGTCCCGACCCACCCTATCATATATTTGTATATATATTACAGGTTGTTCATATATACACATACACGATGTCCCATTTATCTTGATCACCCACAGTAAATCCGTATTGGTGCTCCAAATATGAAAATTGTGTTTCATACGAAAATTTTATAACTGTAAAGGGGAAAAAATACTGCTGGGAAGTCAGCCTTGTAGCATTATTTATTAGTGAGATACGAGTATTAACATCAGTTTTTTTTTAAATGGCACCATGTATCTATTGGTCAAAAGTTCAATGAAGCTCGCCAAGACCTATTCAAAAATGTATCACACAATTCATCACAACGGATCGTTAAGAACCGCCACAGACATTGGGACTCATAAAGGGTTCATGACGACCCGTAATGTGATGCCTTGCNCAACGGATCGTTAAGAACCGCCACAGACATTGGGACTCATAAAGGGTTCATGACGACCCGTAATGTGATGCCTTGCGGCACGATTGCACTGCATGGTACAGCAGAGTAGGCCGTTGAAGCTTTTCATTTGATGTAGAGGTGATGTAAACGATGCAAGAGTTGCGTACCCATTACACAGAGGTTGCGCTTGCGAAAATATTCTGGAAGGTAGATTGGTCTTGGAGGAGCAGTTTAGTGACCTGCTCTGTCTGCTAACCTTTATCCCCTGGTTCTTTTTTCCTTGGGTTTGCCTCAAAGGAATCAGTATTGTCATCAATCCAGCGACTGAACTTGTGTATCGTTGTCAATCGTCACCACTTTGAACATCTAATGTGAATGTTCTACGCCTCGTAGAACTCATATGGATAGTAAATCGCACGGGCAGTAGAGATCCCACTTAATGTGTTGTATTTAGTGTTCACGTTACGAAAGTGTACATTGTGCTTCATGTNGCACGGGCAGTAGAGATCCCACTTAATGTGTTGTATTTAGTGTTCACGTTACGAAAGTGTACATTGTGCTTCATGTTTGAATAGGTCATGACGAGCATCACGGAACTTTTGACCAATAGATACAAGGTACCATTTAAAAAAAACTGATGTGATTACTCGTATCTCACTTATAAATAATACTATAAGGCGGACTCCCCAGCAGTATTATTCCCCCCTTCCAGTTACACAAATATTGTATAAAACGCTTTTTTATTTGGAGCCCCTGGGCGGAGTTATTGTGGGTGGTCTAGATAACTGGGACACAATGCTTAACCCACCGACAATGTCCGGCAGGTTACTGGTGGCAAAAATATAAGACGAAAATATATGTACAAATTTCCCTTAAAGTGATTATTAAGGGAACTATGCGCCCTCAAAAATCGAGTTTTTAAATTATTTTAGTTTCAAATATCAGGAACTTCTTGACTTTAAGCAACAAATCGGTGAACAGTGTTTTGTACAACGGANTAAGGGAACTATGCGCCCTCAAAAATCGAGTTTTTAAATTATTTTAGTTTCAAATATCAGGAACTTCTTGACTTTAAGCAACAAATCGGTGAACAGTGTTTTGTACAACGGAGATCTTACACCTGGTCGTATGCCTGGCAATATCATCCCCGTTCATTTGCGAAACCGGGGTACTGATTCATAAAAAAACATATNGAGATCTTACACCTGGTCGTATGCCTGGCAATATCATCCCCGTTCATTTGCGAAACCGGGGTACTGATTCATAAAAACACATAGGGTGGCAACCCTTATTTTACTAATCAATAGTGTCGAGCACATTTTCACAGGTTTAAGATCTCCGTTCTACATAAAAGTATTCACCCATTTGTTGCTTAATCTCAAGTAATTCCTGTTGTTGGAAACTAAAATCTTTCACGACTCGATTTTTGAGAGCGCACAGCTCCCTCGATAATCACTTCAAGGAAAAGGGGTACATATACTCTAGTCTCACATTTTCGTCAGGAATAACCTGCCGGACTTTGTCGGTGATTTTTAGTAACACGTTGTATATGTATATTTACAATGAAGAGCCAAAAAAAATGGGCATAGGCGTGCGTATGCAAATAACATACGTATAAAACCAATCAGAGTAATGCGATTCGGTTGGCAGCTAGATCGGTTACTGCTGCTAGAATTGCAGGTTATCAAGTTTTAAGTGAGTTTGAACGTGGTTTTATGGTCGGCGCACGAGAGATGGGACATAGTATCTCCAAGGTAGCGATAACATTTTGATGTTCGCGTACGACCATTTCACGAGTGTACCGTGAATATCGGGAATCCGGTAAAACATCACATCTTCGACATCGCTGTGGCCGGAAAAAAGATCGTGAAAGAACGGGACAAGCGACGACTGACGAGAATCATTAAACGTGATAGACGTGCAACCTTTTCTCAAATTGGACGCAGATTGGATTTGTGGACTGCCCTGCAGGATTCATGGTGTGAAGGGCCTCCTGCATACCTTCAGACATTAGTCGAGTCCATGCCACGTCGTCTTGCGGCACTTCTGGGTGCTCGGGAGGCCGTACACGATATTAGGCAGGTGTACTAGTTTTTTTGGCTCTTCGGTGTATATAGGTATACGAAGTTCAGTACTTGCATATGTTTTAACGTTCATTCAAAATGACAGGTGACTTAAGAGTATCAGCCGTATTTAATTTGTGCTGAGATAAACAATCATCTAAAATAATGACAATCACGTCCATTGTTAACTTTGGATTCTACTCAAAATTGTAATTGAAAAAGGCCAAGTCACTGAAGTGGTAAAGTATTATTTTTGTTTATCTGGAGGAGAAATATTAATTTATGTGTAGTCACAATTCATCTTTGATAAGGGGAGAGAACACAAGCATTCTTTCGTCTCCAGTAAAGAATCAGATGCAAACGCTTTGCGGGGATGTGCTCCAGTAATTTCGTATTTTAATGACGCTCTTCAGTCGACACTACAGAGTTTTTACTTCTTGTTCCAGCGCTGACTTTTCTCCTCTGAAGGCGGTAAATTATTATCGAAATTACCGCGGACGTCTGAGATTTCACTGCTCGCGCACTCTGTATGTGATGGGCGACTTCTCCTTCTCTACCCCGTCCGTCATT
>NQII01000394.1:626726-650861 GCA_002778355.1 Clitarchus hookeri | reverse complement strand
GGTGCAGTCATGTGGCATCACCGCGCCGAACTTTCGTGGCATAAAAGAAAGCTCATCGGTGCACAGAGAGCAGCTCTGCTGACCGTGACATGTGCATATAAAACTGTTCCGAATGAGTCCCTTCCGGTGGTGGCCGGTGTGTTGCCAGCTGACCTGTTGGTCAGGTACAGGGGTCTGGTGGCGGAGGCATCGCGGGCTGGCAGGCTGAGGAAAGAAGGTAGAGAAGCCATCTTGGAAGGAATACTAGACAAATGGCAAGAGAGATGGTCTAATTCTGGAAAAGGTAGGCAAACCTTTGAACTGCTGCCAGATATAAGATCGAGACTCAGCTGTAAGTGGTTACGTGTGAACCACTACAGTATGCAGCTCCTAACTGGTCATGGGAATTTCAAGGCAAAACTACACAGCCTGCGGCTCGTGGTGTCCCCGCTCTGCGAGGTCTGTGGAACTGACGACACAGTAGAACACGTCCTGTCAGTCTGCCTGAAGACTGAAGACTTGAGATAAGTTCAGAACGCAGACAGAAGAACTGGGCATTCACTTGGAAGTCAAGACAGTCATGGAAGACAAACTACTCCATAGATTGTGGAATGAATTCGCAACCAAAATCGGCAGAAGGCTAGAGGATTTTGATAAATGGAACAGGCGAATCTGATGACCCATGATAGGGTACTCAGGTAAAGGCTTACAGTGCAAAAGTCGTAGTATCTTAGATTGGTCGAGGAGGACAGGTTTTAAATGAGAAAACCAGTAGAATACTGTGTTAACGACAAGTAAGAAAAGTGAATGGCCCGAAGAGACCAAGAGGAAAGTGCCGTGCATTGCCTTACCCACCAGGGTACAGATGCAGTGCGGGAGGATGGAGGGTGTGTTGGCCTTCGGGCCTTAAAACCTGCTCCTTAAATCCGAACTGACACCTGCCAGCGTTCTTCGAAGTAAAGAAAGCACGCAGCCGTGAACTGTGTACTTGACTACCGCAATTTGTAACACAGGAGAACTTTGTGCGCGGATTTACGTTGTCATCCTACGTAGCTATAACAATGTGTAATTTTGGTGTCTGGACTTCCTGATGGGTTGAGCCGCTGAAGCATGGAGATAGTTCATCAAACACTTGAGTTAGTTTTTCACGCATGTAGACGTTTCGTTTTTGTCTTAACTGTAGCAGAGTAGAATGAAGATGTATGTTGTTTCTTTGATATATATATATATATATATATATTTATTTATTTATTTATTGTATAGGCTTTGCATAGTTTTATTTCGTGGACTAATGGAAAATTTTGGGGAGCTTCAAAATGTACCAATATCCAAATGTTAATGGCGGGAGTAAATTTGCTTCTGGTGCCTGTAATATCAATGACCAGTATAGCCAATAGCGACAAAGCAGTAATTTATGGTTTGGAAACTTGTGATATGCGCAGAGTATATCTCAGACATTTCTTTGTAATTCCGTTTAAATAAACTAGCAGAACCATCAACAAATAGTCGCAGCTGGAAGAAGCCTAACTCCAACCAGCATTGAAAGAATTGTTATTCTTCCTGATTTGATTTATTTTTGCTGGCTATGTTGATTCTCCTCTATCAAACAAAACATTTTTCTCGCTGGTCTGTAAAAATTATGACTTTTAAAGACAGACCATAAAAGACTAAAAGTAGATGTTTAATGGACTTCTGAAAAAAGAGAACATTCCTATTCAACATTATGGCACAAAAAAAATGGTATGTCATAAAGAGCAAAATAACTGATGATAACGGAAGCTCTCAGTTGAATGGTAAGCNGTGGCACAAAAAAAATGGTATGTCATAAAGAGCAAAATAACTGATGATAACGGAAGCTCTCAGTTGAATGGTAAGCATCGTCAAACTTACGAAATACAAGCTGAAATTTGGAGTAAATGTAATATTCAGTACAGTAGCACTGATTCTTAAAAATGTCTCTCAAGTTGTTAAAGTTGAAGGTTGCAATTATGCGTTTTATTATAAATGCAGTTAGTATTTGGGAAACAATTTGTTTTCCGAAAGAAAACACACATTACATTTGGTATTTCAGTGCCAGTTTTAGCCATAATTACAATAATTTTAAAGACTTGCCATGAAACCATTTAACATACAATAAATTGGTTGAAAAGCAAGAATATGTAATTTTTTATGAGAATTATTTATTTTATAATAATCACAGTAGTACGCCAAGTTTTATTTATAATCTGTAATCAGGTAATTCTTAGAGCTAGCATTCATTCTGTGAATGTGATTGTAAAACGAAACTAATAATTGTATACCGATTGAAATGAAAACATTTTTTTAGGCATGGACCCCCGCGCCGGGTGCCGTGATATGCGCGGACATGCTGGGTGGCAGGGGAGGTGACTCACCTCCACCTGCTCTTTCCCCCAGGTGGAACCCACCCCCGCTGCGTCCATGGTCCACTGGGGAGTGACTGAGAGCTAACCTGGACTGATATCACTGCCCTCCTCCTGGTAGAGGAGTCTGTAACTGCACAAACTTTCTGCCCGTCACCTCCCTCGGCGCAACCCGAAGCGTGAAGAAGGTTCCAGACCATTGCACCTACAATATAAACACGGGCGCAGCTAGGGGGCCAGGGAGTCTGTGATAGCTACGTTGAGTGCGGCAAGTGTCTAGCAAAGGTCGGGGGCATCGAGGAACTTCGAAGGAGGGGGACCGGCGGCGAGCGAGGGGTGTGTGTGTGTGGCAGCTACGAAGGAGCACGCGCGAGTGCTGCGGACGGCGGCGTATACGATGAGTAGAGGGCTACTGCGTATGGGAGCGCTGGCTCCAGAACGTTTCGTACAGGAAATGCTGGTGATATCTGGACTGGAACAAGGTTGGAATGAATTGACCAGTTATATNCTCCAGAACGTTTCGTACAGGAAATGCTGGTGATATCTGGACTGGAACAAGGTTGGAATGAATTGACCAGTTATATGGACTGGATTGCAAGTACTGAGCTGTCGGATATTAAATAAAAAATTATTATTATTGATTAAATAGGTTTTGGTAAACTGGTTATAGAGACCGATTTAAACTACTTGATGAGCTAAATGTTTGCTAGCAGTAAATAGCAAGTGATAGCCGAAAATGTAAATATATTACATTTAAATATATTTATTTCATAAATCACTTAGAAATAAATAAGGAAATCATTACTAACTCAAAAATCTGGCTATGCCCAGGTACTGAAAAATTGTAACAATATATAAGAGCGTTCTCCTAATATATTTTCTTCCGCCACATGACAGTAACATATATTCACTTACATGTTTATAAATCGAAGGATATAAAAGTGTAATACAAAATACTTTGTGCTCCTTAAACATATTTATTTATATCTGTAATATCAATATTGAACAAAAGAAGAAAACTAATTATGGTTGATTAGCACACTAGGTCAACCGAAGTAAAACAAACTTACTACTACTTTAACTGGAAAAACAAAACNGAAAAATTGTAACAATATATAAGAGCGTTCTCCTAATATATTTTCTTCCGCCACATGACAGTAACATATATTCACTAACATGTTTATAAATCGAAGGATATAAAAGTGTAATACAAAATACTTTGTGCTCCTTAAACATATTTATTTATATCTGTAATATCAATATTGAACAAAAGAAGAAAACCAATTATGGTTGATTAGCACACTAGGTCAACCGAAGTAAAACAAACTTACTACTACTTTAACTGGAAAAACAAAACNCAATTATGGTTGATTAGCACACTAGGTCAACCGAAGTAAAACAAACTTACTACTACTTTAACTGGAAAAACAAAACCCTTTTTAGGTAAAGTAAGAAACGTGACTACTAAAATCTCAATAATGTTTTTGTTCTGCCTTCATTTAAAAGCTGCAAACTTGTCAGCATACCTGTCAGTTTTAATTTCCTAGCAATATTCTACTGCTTACCTTATAATCTTCCGCAAACTTTAGCATACAATTTTCAGAATCATTCACATACGAAATACTCAGTATTCTTTCGTTGTCGGTGTTTGGTGTTATGATCAAACATTTCGGATTTCGATTCGTGTGTCAGAGCGAGTTTTGGTATTAAAGATAGCGAACTTTCCTTATTTCTCTCGCTAAATTATACTGGAACCAAAAAAAAAAAAAAAAATCAGAACTCAACAAAAACTTATTTATCCTTTTTCACTACCGAGAGCTACGCTCGACGCTGCGACTGAATGATTGTGAGCAGATAAGACACAAACAATGCTGTCTAGAATAAAAAAACTTTTTTGGTGGTAGTGAAAGAAACGCTGGCTTGTTCCCTTCCTGAAATGTCATTCCGTTTGCTTCGTTCCTATTGTTACCTCCTTTTGTCTCTCTCTTATCTCCGAACCCCAACTCCCCTTTTATCCTTTCCTCTTGGACTGTCCCACACACTAGCGCACGGACGAGTCCTCTTCCTGCTCGCTCTGCAAAGTCCTTCATTCTCCGAGAACTCCTACAGCGTACGAGACATGCCGGAAACTTTAAGCAAAGTATCGAGAAATCACGGCGGAGGGAAAAATCGTCTTTGACCGTTTCCCATTTCCCTTTAAAACACACGAGTTTACGTCTGATTTATGTTGTTTGGTTTTGATACGGAATTTTCCGCTGTATAAAACATTTCGAATCGCAGATACAGGATGGGCGTGAAATTCCATCTTCAAGATAAAATGTCTTAGTTTCGAGAATCATGTGTAACTAATTTTGAAATTGTTAGATAATTCCGTTTGTATAGTATCATTANAAAATGTCTTAGTTTCGAGAATCATGTGTAACTAATTTTGAAATTGTTAGATAATTCCGTTTGTATAGTATCATTAGAAAAAGTTTAAAATAAATGTTACTGTGCCAAGTTGTATACGTACAAACTAACAGAAACCGATGAACTTGGGGAACTGTTAAAACGAAGTGGTTTAGTACGTCATTAGCCATCTTGGAAATTGGACATGCTTCACATTCCGAAGTAATCAACTTTTTNGGAAATTGGACATGCTTCACATTCCGAAGTAATCAACTTTTTAAAAACCGTTATTGTACACAAAGATTTTAGAACACCACGCTCTCAGTATGCACTGAGAAAAATATTTTGGTGAATCAAACAAAGTTTGTTTGGCGCAGTGAAATTATTTGGTTGTATGGGTGCAATGAAAATATTCAGTTATTGAAACCAAATAATTTTGTTTTTCTTGTTTGGTTGCCCTGAACTAAGATTTTGTTGCTTCTTTTCTCAGTTAATAAACAAACAAACGTTTTGTTGGCTTTCCTCTCAGTGTAATTACAAAACTCGCAATTGAATAACAATTGTGAAATCCTGATCTTGAAAATATTTTCTTGGCTATTTCATTAGCCATTCTCAAGACAATCTCTTGCACGAACTTCTTACTTGAAAATGAACGGTTGCTTTGNAAAATGTCTTAGTTTCGAGAATCATGTGTAACTAATTTTGAAATTGTTAGATAATTCCGTTTGTATAGTATCATTACAAAAAGTTTAAAATAAATGTTACTGTGCCAAGTTGTATACGTACAAACTAACAGAAACCGATTAAATTGGGGAACTGTTAAAACGAAGTGGTTTAGTACGTCATTAGCCATCTTGGAAATTGGACAACTTTTAAAAAACCGTTATTGTACACAAAGATTTTAGAACACCACGCTCTCAGTATGCACTGAGAAAAATATTTTGGTGAATCAAACAAAGTTTGTTTGGCGCAGTGAAATTATTTGGTTGTATGGGTGCAATGAAAATATTCAGTTATTGAAACCAAATAATTTTGTTTTTCTTGTTTGGTTGCCCTGAACTAAGATTTTGTCGGTGTAGCTATATATTTGTTTGGCTCTACGTAAATTAATCAGTTTGCATTAATAAACAAACAAATATTTTGTTGCTTCTTTTCTCAGTTCAATTAATAAACAAACAAACGTTTTGTTGGCTTTCCTCTCAGTGTAATTACAAAACTCGCAATTGAATAACAATTGTGAAATCCTGATCTTGAAAATATTTCCTTGGCTATTTCATTAGCCATTCTCAAGACAATCTCTTGCACGAACTTCTTACTTGAAAATGAACGGTTGCTTTGNCCTTGGCTATTTCATTAGCCATTCTCAAGACAATCTCTTGCACGAACTTCTTACTTGAAAATGAACGGTTGCTTTGAAAGCGAGCAGCCAACAACGAAGGCGAAAACCAACCAAATGAATCAGTGTCACTAACAAAATCTTCGGTCATTGCAAATAAATTATTTGTTCAAAATATGCAGCACGTAACTAAACATATTATTTTGTTGACAAATTGTAACGATATGTTTGCTTACACTCAATATCGGTATAACCAACTGAAAAAAAAAGAAATATTTGTTTGGAACACACAAATTTGTTTTAAATAAACTATCCTGCTTGTGAAGAAAATTTCATTAATTTGGAGGAACCGAAGCTTGGCTATACCAACGGGATATCGTTTAGCTGAAATAAAAGCTACGCAAACAATTCATATTTGGTATACTGAAAGAATAATTTTTCTCAGTGTGCTAGAATTATTGCAACGAAAGTCAAAGGATTTTAGTTACAGTCGAGTATGTCACGTTTACTCAAACTACTGCATTTTAAATTTATCGTAAATCTGACTGCCATACGTGTGAAGCTAGGCAGACCAACTTCTATGGTAAACAGGCGAGAAGGTAGCCAGAGTCACAGTTACAAACTAATATTCTTTCTTTGTAATAAAAACACAAGATACAAGTGGACCTATCAAGGATGCTGGATGCTGGATGCTGGATAGAAAAATATTCAGTCTATTTGTGACAAAAACTTTCCAGTGTGTCAAACTTTACATGCGACGTAATTTCCTTAAAACAAAAAAAAAATATCACATTCCGTGGTTTTCGCATAACCACGTGTAAATATAAATATTTCTCTGCGTTCCAAGTAGGTACAGTATAAGATAAACATTTCCTCAAAGGCATGAATTAATTTACAGAGAAACTGCCAATGGCTACTTCAAGATATATTAGTAGTAATCAGTAATTTGACTAAATTTCGTGACACCATTTATTGTATTTTTGAATATAAGGCATTTTTGTACATTTTGAGTTTGTGGTTGTACCTGGGTTTTCGTATAATATCGTTGCTAATAATGCTTGAAAACTGAATTGCAGAATACATTTCAACATCCTCAGTTTAGTTTTTGCAAGGTTTGATATAATTTTTATTCCAGAAATCGTAAATGTGTGATTGTGAGCTACCCAACTTTGCCTTCACAGGTCGACCATCATGGGAGGGAGCCTGTAACATTATCCGCCCAACTTCTGAAGAACGTCAGAGTAACGCCTTAACCGTTGAGGTCCCAACTTTGTAAAGAGGAAAGTCAAATAACACCACAATTTTTCCCATCATATCTACATAGAAAATCATTAATCACCACACAAATCTAAAACACGAGTCAGCGATTAACTTGTTAAATTAGAGTATATATATNCATAGAAAATCATTAATCACCACACAAATCTAAAACACGAGTCAGCGATTAACTTGTTAAATTAGAGTATATATATATTTTTTTTACTTTCGAGAATCGGAACCGTCTAGGTTGCCTACCTAGGTGCAGTTTCAGTAAAAATAAGAACATTANTTTTTTTTTACTTTCGAGAATCGGAACCGTCTAGGTTGCCTACATAGGCGCAGTTTCAGTAAAAATAAGAACATTATTCATTCAAAAATTGCCTAAGGTGTCTTAGTTATACCTGCATATATAAAGCATTTTAGAAACATTTCTCATGTGTCAAGTCTAGCTCCCGTTTTCTATTTCCGTCCCTAACGTTCATTTTTAAATAATAAAATATGCCAATATGGGCGTTGTCATAATCATGTTAAGTTACGAAATATCTGTTACATAATATATCAAGTAGTACAGTCATGCATAGAACAATTAAAAATTTAATATAACTCCATAGAACGATAGATACACTACCGAAAGTCTCCTAGAGGCGAGTGCCCGACGGAAATACAATTCTTTAATTCAGTGCCTTGCATATAGAGGTGATAAAGTACGTGACGGACGTGCCTGGGTCGTCCTTACCACTGCAGCGCTTCTGGACCTCGGACACGTGAAATATTCTTTCGTTGTTGGCACCTATAAAAAGTTTATTATTGGAAGCNTGCAGCGCTTCTGGACCTCGGACACGTGAAATATTCTTTCGTTGTTGGCACCTATAAAAAGTTTATTATTGGAAGCCACTTACTTTTCTTTTTCTTGATTTTACACAGAAAATTTAAATGAGTTAATGGTGTCATGTCCTTCGCGAATACTGCCACTGCAACTCAGTAATTTGNATTTTACACAGAAAATTTAAATGAGTTAATGGTGTCATGTCCTTCGCGAATACTGCCACTGCAACTCAGTAATTTGCGGTCATCAGACAACGTTGAATCCAGGAACAAACTGGGGCAGAAAGGTACTACAAAAAGTATAACTTACTAAACTTTGCCAATGTTATAAAATCCCTACATAGTAACGTATATATAGGGAAACAAAGATATCTTACAGNAACTTACTAAACTTTGCCAATGTTATAAAATCCCTACATAGTAACGTATATATAGGGAAACAAAGATATCTTACAGGAAACATAGATAATAAAAAGAAAAATGTACTTTTCTCTTCATGGAAATATTTTAAAAGAGGACACGTGCAAATGAAAACAAAAACGTGTAAATGGAGAGGAGTAGTTTGGGCCTCTCTTAACGACCAGATCTTCAGAGTCAATGCGGATGACGCGAGGTGAGTATGGAGAAGCGCTGGAATGCATGGTCGGGGGAAAGGGGAGATTCCGGTTAAGAGCCCGCCAACCAGCGACATCTTCCGGCAACATTCCCACATTCGAAGATCCGGAGGTGGCCCCACCGGGAATCGAGCCCGGTTCGCCTAGGTGAGAGGCGAGTAGTCTAATAACTACACCATCGCGGCCCCCACGTGATTAAGTCAACTGAAAACATGCATCAAAAAAGTGGAGCAGGAAAAAGAGTGGTCAGAGATATTGGTATAACAATCACTGAATATTTGCATGAATTACCCCCAAATCTATAGCAATATTCAGCTTTTTCTAAGCAGTTTGTTTTCTTGTTAAGCCAGTCGCCAATAAACTGCTCTACGTAATTTCCAGCCCAATTTCAAACCGAGTCTTATTTACGCTACAGCCCACGTTCGAAACTTTCGGTACTACTCTAGTTCACTCCGTGTTCGATACGTGTTGACTCGAATCCAAGTTCGGTTCAGTCCGAAATTCTACTGTAAAATTACTGCATACAGTAATTTCGGAAAACCATACAAAACCGACATCAGGATGGTAGGACAGCGGGTATTGAACGCGGTTCCTCCACAACACAAGACCAGTGCGCTGCCATTGGTCCACGTCGCCTGGTCTCTGCCTATTTCAGGAACCTTACTGAATTATAGATTAAACGACGTGGGCGGAAAGCGGTGGAATGAAAACACAAAGATACAGGAATATCCCGATGAAAGTACCCACATCACGCTACTCCGCCCAAATTCGCGTGAGAACCCACATTCAAATATNCCCATCACGCTACTCCGCCCAAATTCACGTGAGAACCCACATTCAAATATTCTCCGCCCTGTCAAAGCTTGTGATTTAACCGCAAATCCCAGGTGTAAGGTTAGCGTCTAGCCAATAAAACTCCCACGGGTCTTTCCTGAGAAACACGTTTGTATGAAAGAGCTTTGAAAGCAAAATATAACAAAAAACACCTAAAATTGGATATTCAACGGGATATTTATTATTTTTTTTTTAAATATAATATATTTTGTAGAATTTTAATAAGCATATGTGTAAAACACAATTTTCCTTTTTTTCAAATAGATAAATAATAAAAACTTATGACATAATTTGTTTTCAAAAGTTCAATGATCTACCTTAAAGTATCCACGAAATCACAAGGAAACAAATTTATTTTATTTGAAATTACAAACATAAGGAAATTTCAGCTAATATCTGATCTCTTGATGTCCCTGAATTTTAGCAAGATATCTTTCATCCAACACACAAGAAAATGTATCAAAACAATTTCTCAAAACTTCCCAAAATTATTTCTGTAAGTATCTTGGTTGTAATGGTTTTATTTGTATGTTTCAGAAAAAGCAAAGCCATGATTTTGACTTTTCTTGTACGTCAAATATTTAAACAGTTTGTGGCGCAGGCATGAAGAAAAATGTCTTCGTATTGTCAAACGTTTATAGGTACGAATATTTTCGTTTCTTTCCATGACCTATACAAAACATTAAATTCTCAATATATTTTAGATTAGTGCAAACCGCTAGGAGAAAAATATCAATACGCGTAACATTGATAATTTTTTTGATCTGAATCACAGGTTCGGAGACAACACTGACAGAGACGGACTGACGTTCAGCTTGTTGACAATGTCACGTCAGCATCGAGAGTTGAAGCGCAAGCAGCTGCACGCAGCAGGAGCATCGCGGCGATCGTCCGCTGCACTGAAACGCCAACGAAATTTTATCCGGTACTTTTGCAGTCGACTGCGCCAGAGTTTAAGAGGTAGGATGAAATATTGCCTGCCCTTACTTCACCTTANATCCGGTACTTTTGCAGTCGACTGCGCCAGAGTTTAAGAGGTAGGATGAAATATTGCCTGCCCTTACTTCACCTTATACAGCGTGACGGAACCGACAAACTTCGCAAGCGTGTTCCACGGATAATTAGCAAAAGTGCCGCAAGACGACGTGGCATGGACTCGACTTATGTCTGAAGTTATGCAGGAGGCAAATCACACCATTAATCCTGCAGGGCAGTCCACAAATCCAATCTGCGCCAATTTGAGAAAGGGTTGCACNCACGATCTTTTTCCGGCCGCAGCGATGTCGAAGATGTGATGTTTTACCGGATTCCCGATATTCACGGTACACTCGTGAAATGGTCGTACGCGAACATCCAAATGTTATCGCTACCTCGGAGATGCTATGTCCCATCTCTCGTGAGCCGACTATAACACCACGTTCAAGCTCACTTAAATCTTGATAACCTGCCATTGTAGCAGCAGTGACCGATCTAGCTGCCGACCGCATCGCATTACTCTGATTGGTTCCATACCTCTGTTATTTGCATACGCATGCCTATACCAGTTTTTTTTTTTTTTGGCATTTCAGTGTATATATATACACATACATGTAGGCTATGCAGCTCCGTTTCACAGTGACACTGATGTAAACGCAATAAACTCAACAAGTGCAATTACTGAATGCCTTTATTGGCATTGGCTACATGTCGGAAAGCTCACGCAGGCTGTTCAAAATGGGTGCCCCATCTACCCGCAAGCAGGCTGCGATACGTTGCACCATGGCATTCTGCCACTGCATGCCTGCAAGTTCTATTATTTTCGGTGTTGAATGGTGGTGTCGATGATCACCCGCATTAACTGGTATCGTGTGTTCGGTTTCCTTCCATTGCACACCCTATTCTCCAGGCAGCCCCAGGAGAAAAATTCCAATGTGGAGAGGTCAGGAGACCGCGCCGGCCATGGTGTCAGATAGCTAGCGTACGGCCTCCGCCAAGACGATTTGCGTTATATTCCCACAGGATATTTGAGGGGAGGTGGTAGAAAAGTTCACGCCCGAATTTTTACCTCGTAGGAGACTTGGATGACTTCGCTGTTGATTGGAGGGTTTTCTAGCGGCACCCCCGTTACCACTATTCTGCTGTTGCATTGCTTCGTGGTTTTCCTTACCTTACGGCATCGTCCCATTCCGCGTTGCAGCCGTAATCACACATACTAACTGAGTTGTATAGATGAAAATAATTGACAACACAAAACTAATGTCTTCGGCTACAAATCGAATTAACTCTACTAGTATTACTGGAGGAACTGCTAGCAAGAAGAGAAAACCTCTAGTGGCGGCAGGAGATGGCTTTCAGATGTAATCACACATATTCGATTAATGATATTATTTAAGAAGACCTCTGAATGCAGATCGCTTCAGGAAAAATACCATTAACATTAGGCTTCGGCTCGCAGAGCACTGACGTAGGCTGTGTTGTACAATCAAGTGTCGTTGATTCAGGTCGTGGATCAATGTTCGTTGAGGTCAAAGGCAGGCCTTAGTATTCACAATTCAATTTCGTTGTACGACGAGAGACCTCTTCAAAATCGATGGTTTTAGTGTGGCAACTGCCACTTTCGTATATAAAATCCATTCTTTTTGCAGTAAACAGCCCGGCTTCTGCTCACAGAAGGCATCCTGTACTACGTGTTTATTGTAAAATAATGTGGGAGCACTGTGAGAAAACCCACATACTTTTTCGCTCCAGAGGAAAAAGGTAGTTGCCTACATAACATTAAAAAATTAATTATTTACAGAAAAACTGCGGGAAATTCGACTCCATCTCCGCACCTGACAACTATGTTGTATCGGATAGGCAGACTTTGCCCTCGCGTCACGAGCCACGTCATGAAGCTATGCATTCCAAGGGTGGGTCGACAGATCTGCAAATAAATTCTCCACATTATAAGAAAAACACGACACCTCATCTACGTGTGCGACGAAACTGAAGTTGGAGGCCTCGTGAGAAAATGTGCTAGGGGGGATATTATACAATCTGAAGTATTATGGCTCTTTTGGGCTGTTTAAGTCGGATGAGTTTTGTTTGACAAACAAACCAACTATGGGAGGAATGTTGTTGAGGAATATATTTTTAAGAATGGGGAAAATTTTTAGGAATGTAGAATGCTTTTGAGAAATGTTTTTGAGGAATAAAATGGCAAATATCTGGGAGCGACCCTGCCGGGAATCGAACCTGTCTCGTCGTGTTGTGGGGGAAGAGGCTGAGTGAAGAACGGGCTGGTGTTGAGGTGGACCTCCTGTGTGAAAATGTGTGTACAAAAGAAAGGCTGCTGTGTGCGTACTCGTGACGGGAAACGAGAGCTCTATTCGTTGCGTCCCCGCTATTATGCGACATCTTGGAAAAGGGCATCTTTGCAAATTGAGCCTGGGGTGCTGTTTTCGATCGGGAGCCCGAACTAATGTGTCCAAATCTTAGTAATTTCGCAGATTTCAGTAGGCCTTCTGACCTGAGTAATCTCTTCTGCTACCAGCGAGATCGGTCTACTTCATCTTTAGTCTATCAACATGACCAGAAGGGACATCGCAATGTCAGTGCTATAGTTACGTCCTGCACCATTGCAAGAGAAGGATATGTCTACACATAGCACATAAACGGTTGTAGTCAATTCACGGTTACTTCCAACTTTTCTGAAGCCCTGTTGAAGTCTAATACCAGGATATTTCTCCGCCTCATACAATCTAATCTTACCCAAGGGTAGGAAATTATACCAAAGGGACAGCGCACTGCATTCGTGCGCAATGAGTATAGTAATGTTTCGCATAAGAACTATTAATTACTAGGCATTACCAACACACCTATTTACTCAATGGTTTTATTCTCATCAAATATACATTAAATGCTATAATTTATACATAAAATGAAAAAAAAATTTTAATTGAACCAAAAAGGACTATAGTTTAACGTCTACGTAAAAAGTGTGAAGATGCCGTGAGTAGACTATATTCGAAATGCCCTGCAGACACACGATTATGACTTCATGAGGATTATTGTGCATGTTATAATAGTATATGTTGGGTGAGTGTGAATAAAACAGCTATCTCCTTGGACAAGGGTGGATGTCTTATTTTCCGGTAGTGTGTCTCATAGTGGAAACGGGTAGGCGGAGCTTACAACAGAAATTGCCTGTACCGCCAAGAAATCAGAATAGGCGATTTCAGTAGTAATGTCGGTACTCGGAATACTCGGGGAGGGGCTGTTGAGTTCCCCGTTGCATACGTGGGAATAACACATCAGAACGTATCCACGGTCTAATAAGACGCACCTTGTGTTTTCCACAAATTGGTCGCAAAATATTTACTGTAATAAAAAAACAGCGTTCCCGCACCTTGAGTACAAAGAATTGCTTCTAGTAAATAAGTGCAAAAAGATGTCTAGAAAATAATTCTGAAATGTGTCGCTTCCTGTACCTTTCGCTCTAATTGGCTGGTCTGAAACAGGTGGCCTGTTTTCCAGCAGTTTTATTATATAAAACCGAAAAAGGCAATTTAACACAAAAGCAACTGGCGTAGCCATAATGGCATGTACTATTAATTAGGTTAATGGTATTTTGGATACATGTCGCAAGTAGTTCCAAAATGTGCAGACAATAAAAATAATAAGGAATACTTGAAATTATTTAATTTATTTACGAACCCAATTAAAAAACAAACAAAGGCTTGTAATTATTCTAAAATTACGATATAAAACACATTTCTTATATTTTAATTATACAACAACTGATAAAATAACACAAATTAAGTCATAATTTGTACTGTGGAATATTGCAAGGCAAATCTCTCAAGCAAAACTATTATATTTGTTGTATCATTGTAAAAGAATTTTCATTCCAAATTTTCCAATTTGCAGAAACTACACATACACACACACACACGCATACACATACCTGGTCCATTCACATCCTGTTTAGCTTATGAAATAAAAAATTAAATCGTCATGGAATTGACTTTGTCGTAGATGTGTATCATATCATTATCGGTAATTCTTCTTCATCATATGTGGGTCACCTATCGACCACAAAAGACGCTGGACAAAAATATATTAAGTGTATAAGATACAGCACGTTTCTTGCAGACAAATATACAACCAAAATAGAGTTCTCTTTTTTTTACCTCCATTCAAAGCCTGTTTACGGTACATAATAATTAGCAACATAGGTCTTTCCGAAATTCCTTGCTGATGGTACGTCTTTCCAAGGTTCTAGGCATTTTAACAATTTTGCAGATGGCGGGGCAGGAATATTAGGACATTTCCGTCAACTAGGCACAAGCCTAGAATGATACTATCAACGTTCTAGAAAAAAATCTGGTAAACTTCCTAAACTTAATTGAAAGTTTTTAACCATTTTATCATATGGAAATAATACCACACATTTGGCTACAAATATCGAATATTAAGCATTGTTAATATACAAAGTTGGGAAGTTTCCTAAGCATTTTACTGTTTACTGAGCAAATGTAGGAACTCTAGCATGAATGTAAGGGGTAATAAATTTGCCATTCGTGCTTTCTCACTCTACGCATACACTCATGAAGTAAATGTGCGAATAATTTATAAGAGCGAATCAAACTTCAATAACACTTTCGTAGAGATTTATGACTAACGAGAGGTTCCCCTGAGGCGTAATTTCTGAAGGACAATATTATTCAGCAGGCATTATACAGCAAATGAAATCGACAACCCGGTTGAATTCGAGTGGAATAGCTTTCATTTGTGTTGAGGGAGGATCCGTTAGCGTAGGTTACTGTATCAACCTACCTCAAAAATCGTCATGAATTACGAATATTGTAATTATTTTCGAACGATAACAACTATGGACAATCCTGAGATCAGCTGTGTGCCAAATGAAAAGCAAGATCATGACGATGCTGTTACCGTCAAGAGGTCACAAAAATAATAACAGTACAATAATTTGAAGTCAGTTATACATCATTCGGGGTTAGTTGTGGTTGTAATAATGCATAATGATCACGTGGTTTCAAAGTCTAACTTGTGAAGGTTCGACACCAACCCATGCGTGACTCAGAATGGTCCATCGTACAGGTCCCTACGTAAATAACCGTGCGGCACGTTAACTCAAACAAACAACCCACTTGCAATCTAGCCACGGGTGATTTGTCTTGCGGATTCCGTATTTCGTGGATTGCAAAAAGTTACCCCCATCCCGCTCCTTGATGCGCCCTTGATACGTTCTCAATCTCCTAATTGCCGACATAGGATAGCCCTCGTACTTCTTCCCGTCGCTTTGATGAGTCCATATTTTTCGGGATGAGTTCTGTCTTCTCCTTCATCCCCCAGGTCCCTTCTCTCCCACAGGCGCTCCCCGGTCACAGCCTCTCTAGTCCGATGATAGAAAGAGGAGTGACTTTCTTGAGGGGGAAGGGGAATAAGAGATGAAGGGTAGAAAACGGGAAGTTGAGTTCCTCACTCTCCATTCCCTTTCGCCTGCATCTCCGTCATTTCTAGCTTGCGTCCACAAAACAATAAGAACCAGAGGGGGGACATGAGCCTAGGGAAGGAGGGAGGTCGGACTGCGCAGTCAGCAGATTGGGTAGAGCTTTCACGGGCGAGGACAGACGTCGCGAAGCAGGGAAGGTCGCCGTGGAGGGGCTGATTTACCGTGGTAACGCCGAGGGGGTAGGCGCTGAATTATTAAGAAGAGAGTAANTACCGTGGTAACGCCGAGGGGGTAGGCGCTGAATTATTAAGAAGAGAGTAACATTTCACTTCTCCGCGTGAGTTCCACCCTCTTGCGTTACCGAAGTCGCGTCTTCTTCCCAACTCCCCCCCCCCCTTGCATCCTCCTTCAAGCCCTTCGTCACCTAACTCCGGAGCGACCTCCCCCTAACAAATCTCCACAGCTCGCGCCACGTCGACGAAGTGCGGACAACTTTATTGAGGAAAATGGGGCGGGCATTTCGTGAGGTCTTGCGCACCTTGTTCGTTTATGCAAACGTGTCTTTCTAAGACTGCCACGCGGTACAATTCTGTGCCATTTCCGGCACCGACTGATAAAGACTTTTAAAAACGTGCCAACTCGTGAAATCCATTCTGAAAATGTTCTCTCCCTTATAATGCCACAGGAGATTTACAATTCCTTTTTTACCCCTAGAAATTTTTTTCATAACAGCTGTATACCAGCCACTTCGGCAGACACCACAGCACTTGTAGTCTTATTCGTCTGGATTTCGTGCCAAGACTAGAAAAAGGACCTGTCGTATTTTTAGTGGCAGGTTCTTTAACATCTGCCGTAGTTTTGCAAATAAAATTACAGTTTGAGAACGTCGGTCACTCCCCACTACTTAAAAGGGTTAATGATTAAGTGCTTAGGTAGCAGAGAACTTTGATAAGAGTATTTGTAGGGTAAAATATACATATGTAAATAATTTCCGAAAGATCATTTTTCCAAAATGTTATTTCCTGAGCGTTTAACCTAAATCTTCGTTGCCAGTTTCGCTATGGCACGCTTAGAATTACGAGTTTGAATATTTAGAATTCCTGGTAAGACATGACTGTGTGGTCCTTTTCCTTCAATTAAATTTTATAAGGGTTTTATATTGTGCCAGCCATTAACCGCTAATTATCCTGGCACAAGTAAATTTGTTGTTTTAATGGTCATCAGTCAATTTATGCCTTAACAAGGCTACACTGAAAAACGTTAGAAATATAATTCAGTGCTAATTCGCATTATAATATGTGTAAAATTAAAATAAAACCAACATTCGGTGGCATAAATTTTAAAAACTATGTTTGAAGTAATTTTTTTTTAATATTTAGCTACTCCAGTAAAATATAGATTGTTACGGGCAGATATATAAAAATTTTATAGGAGCTCTATAAACAGGGGTTTATGTTTTCCAATGTTAGAAGTGCACAGCTTTCACGGACATAAACTGCAGGGTGATTCATAATCAACCCAACAAACTTTGAGAAGTTTTTCTTATAAGAACATGTAAGAAACATATATGCATCGAATGGCCAAATTCCGATTCCACGGGATTTACACGCCCGCATGAAAATGGTGCGCATTCATGTTAAGCAGTTACGTATAATTATCACCTCTCATATCGCAATTCACGTGGTCACACCATACTCACGTATTTTGCTATAAGTGCTGAACGTATTGTTTGAATACGTACTTTATCGTGTATGCCGGCTTCTTGTAAAACGGCATGGCTGATATTTTTTTCAACAAAGTAAACGATTTGCTACGTGCGAAGAGAAAAAAATTATGTATAAATGTAAATAACAGTAATTTATTATCACAAGACATTTATTGTAAACACTTCATGGCAGTTACCGTCCCCCCCCCCTTTTTTCACCCCAGCAAATAGTAAAATACGTTGAAGAAATTGATGAATTTAGTTCGAAGATTCACTAAACCATGGCAACAGAGTATAATTATGATTATATCACCAAAGTTGAAAAAGTTAGCAAATTTTTGGTTGATAAAGGTTGGAAAATTGTTAACTTCCTGCTAATAACATGACGCTTCAGCATCGTACATCTCAGTTACATTCTGATCTAAGGCCAACGCTACTGTTCAAAATTTGGCTCAGGTTTGAATCAATAATGAACCGACTTTTTCCTCCAATAAAATTGCTACTGGGGCTCTATAGTATCAGTGAGGTGGGTTCGGCTCCAGTACTACCACCGTATCTTCATTTCATAACACTAAATAAAGATGTGTGCCTACATAAGTACTTTTGTAATGGTGTCTGATACTTTTTAACAGAGCACAACTTGCTGATCTGCGTTCTCGAGAGCATACCTCGACTGGAATTCGAATAACGCCGTACAAAGTATACATGTATCGGCATAGAACTTATTGGTCACTCAGTGTCTGCCTATCCGCTAGGAGTACCAAGCCCTGTTGCCACAAATATCACGCGTCCATCCCATCATAATACATTTGTCGTAAAACATGAGTTTTAGCAATATAAAATATAAACGTGTACACAAAGAGGAACATTTTAAAATGGTAGACAGAGCATATACAGGATGATTCTAAAAACATCGGACAAACATTGAGGGGTGGTGCAGCTCACTAAAACCAACAATTATTGTATAGGAATATATGGGCGGGAGTGACGCGTTGAGGCGTTGAGGGCGTGGTGGGCCAGTCCGATGGCCACCACGATCGCCAGATTTATCAAGTCTAGATTTTTTCCTATGAGGGCATTTGAAAGCCCTCATTTACGAGACTCAAGTTGATTCCATTGAAGACCTCGTCGCTCGACTATCCTGTGCGGCTGCACGCGTGCGTGAAATGCCCGGCGTATTTGAATCTGTTCACCAATCACTCCACCGACGCTACCAAGCTTGCATTACTGTCGGTGGTAGCAATTTTGAGCTATTATTATAATCATTGCTGTAAAAAGGCATTTAGCGGTGACGTTGTAAATAAACAATTCGTTGCATTTCATGTGTTATTTTTGTGTTTGTGCCTCAACGCGTCACTCCCGCCCATATATTCCTATACAATAATTGTTTGTTTTAGTGAGCGCAAACCACCCCTCAATGTTTGTCCCATGATTTTAAAATAACCCGTTTTAATCTTTCTAGGAAATTCCTGAGCAGAAGAACCGCTAAATATTTACTCGCGTGATAAAAACGTTACGACTCTTAAATGTGCAGATTGGCAAGCGTCTGTTAAATGTAAACGCAGTAATTTTAATTTACACACAATTGCGGGTGGCATGCGAGACATAATATTAACCGTTTGCCGTAGCTTGAACTGTCAGCAGCTAGTGGGAGGAGCACGGCTGATCGACCTAACTTGAGCGAGATCGACTGAACTCGAGCGAGATCGACTTAACTCGAGCGGCCGAGAAGTTCCGCGCCGCCAGGTGCACGTGTGTTCACGTGTTGTGCGAGCATTTCACGAGGTTCGTCGAAGTAAAGGCTGTTCGCGGTAAAGTGAGCACGTTCAAAAACCAACCTTTGAGAAATGTCACTGCCCCTAACCTGTATCTGTTTTAACGGGCGCACTGGGTGGCGTTCGTCCCGCGGAGTTTGTAATGACGGAGGGAAAGTAGTTCCACGGTTCATTTAGAATCACGAGTTTGAAGACTTAGAATTCTTGGTAAGACGTGATTGTGTAGGCCTTTTCCTTCAATTGAATTTTATAAGAGTGTTGTATTATGCCCGCCATTAACCGATAATCATCCCGGCATAAGTTAATGTATTGTTTTAATGGCCATCAGTCTACTATCAATGCCTCAATCAGGTTACACTGAAGAATGTTAGATATATAATTCAGTGCTAATTCGCTTTGTAATATGTGCAAAATTATAATAAAACCAACATTCGGTGGCCAACCTTTAAAAAACTATGTTTGAAGTAACTTTTTTAAATCTATAACTACTCCAGTAAAATACTTGAAAATACTGATTCATATACTGACTGTGACATTTAACAGTGAACATAATCGCCTGTAAGGTGGCGTTTAGGGACAATACACTCTTGCGGTGTATTGTGATCGTAGTTTAAATACTTGTTTTCAGGTGCTGTTTTAAGAACGAAGAGAAATCACTAAGTTACTGTTGCTCAAAAACCAGTGATTTGCCCATCAAGGACGCGAAGCGGTTATGTTAGGTTAGGAGAATATGTAAACCAAAATGTTCCATGGCTCCAAAGGTAAAAAAGTTTGTGAAAACTGAAACGATTTCTCTTGCTTTCTGTTTTTTTTTTAATGCATCCAAGTGTAAGAATGAGCATATTTGAAAATTATTAACTTTTCTAATAATTTCACAGATTCATTTAACCGACGCAGGAACAAATTGATTAGGCTGTGTTAATATTGCATAAAGCGAAATAATACAAATCATGCATGCAAGCAGATTTCAAGCAAGGCTTCAGTTCACCGAGAAATGCCTATAATTACAATTCACTGTGTTTATCGTGCATTAATGATCCGACGGGCGTTCACTACAAGACAGTCCGTGGTGCGCCAGCCGGCACCGGGGGCCCCGCCAAGCGTAGAAGCAAGTTTTGGACGGGGCAGGGGGAGGGACAAAAATTTCCCTGGAGCTGGGCGCTGGGGTTTTCGGCGGGCCCTCGTTGGAGGGATGGTGGGGGTGCCCTGCCCGAGGGAGATAGAGACGGTAAATGACTACAGAGGAGAGGATCCCGGGGGCAGCCGGGTCCTGCTATCAGCTCCGGCCAGTACTGCGCGGGGCCCGGGCCGGCCCCGCTGTTCTTCGGCCCTGGGCCCATTGTTGAGGCGCTATCAGCGACCCGCCACGACGACCCGTCTCCGCGCAAAAACCGCGTAAGTGTCCGTCCTGCGGCTCCGCCCCCACGAGTCTCACGAGGGGGCCGGGGAGAAGGGACTTGCAAAATTCCACGGAGTTTTCATATTTAAAAAAAAAAAAACATTTTTTTTTTCCAACTTTTACAATCCCGAGCCAAAAAAATAACTGCCCTGCCTCAGACGATGATCGAAGTGCAGGCCTTAAAACCTTGAGTTCGCGGGTTCGAATCCCATCCCGAGCATTAGCATGTCTCTCATTTTCCATGAAATAAGGAACTTAGTGATAGAATCATCCAGTTAGCCTCAGGTGGTGTTGTTAGGATTCTCGTCTTCCAACCGAGAGGTAGAGGGTTCGAATATGAACTCGGGCATGACAACATAAGATGTATGTATTTCAATTTGAAGTTTTGTTATTGTTACGTTGCCACGCAGCAGTACGAGGTGACGGAGCTAAACACGTGAACAGAAACTACGTAAATCAAAGGAAAGGAAAGTTTTACGTACAAACTGCTACTCTGGAAACAATAAACTATGCTACCAGTGATCTCCTGATCGAGCGATGGCACAGATCTTGCAGTGGCAATCACATTTTTTTATCGAATTATTAAGTTAACTTTAATTGACTAACATTTCGTGAGTCAATGTGTCTTTTAATATGCGCATCGTTTATTAAGTCACTCGATCAAAGCAGATTTCATTGAAAACTCTAAGTATAATACCCCTGGTTTAAATAACATTTAATTATTTTAATAACCGGGTTTTGCAACCCGTGGTTGCGGAGACTGGGTTGGTAGAAGTGGACACCAAAACCGCTCTTAATTCAAATGACAATATTTACGTTTCGCTGCAGACGTCACTTAGTAAGATGTCAGGCCGCAATGTTTTCGAAAACTTTCTGCCAGACATCATGGAATTTTACAGAGATCTCTAACGGCGGTCTACGATAATCCATCCGATTGTTATGATGGTCACCATGTTATCTGCAACTAGTGCAGCAAGTTGATCACGGCTGCTCCTCATGTGCCTGAGCCCATTGGGTATTACAGGAGACATCCTTCTGGACAGTTTATAAAGAGTGCACCTCAGGACTTAAACTCTCTCACATTCAGGCTTGTGTTTTAGGCCACACAGACTATTAAATTCTCATATCAGGCTCTATGATGTGTGTGCACTCTTTCAGACTTTCGTACATAACGAGATGTTTGAGCTTGGTCAGAGCTCTAATTGACAGCAGTTGAATGCTGCCAATAGAAAGCTTCGTACACGAGTTCTCTTACTAGAAGGACCAGACTGGCGACCCTTCGTTAGCGAGCACCAACCCTTCGAAACTGACACCTAAGGGAGCCGGTACGCTTGCGTTCCACGGCAGCTGCTACCAACCCGACGGTCATGCAGGGACAGCTCTCCACGCAAGTACCCACCTCCAGATCTCCTTCCAAGCAGAAGGTTCAACCACTCCCACCCAGAGTCTAACCCGCGATCAGCACGGCATAAGCCGGGGCTAAACACTGATCCCCTGGGTACCCACCATTTTCAGACATGCACACTGAGTTTTCCTTCAAGGATGCCCAACTCCTCCAGAAACGCCAGGAAGTCCTTTCATAGGAGCTCCGTCACCCCGAGATCCGCCCTGGCTTGCCAGATCAGGGCCTCAGCTGGGGGAGTGCAATTCGGTTCGCGAGTCTTCACCGCATGGCGAGGAATATATACAGCCCCTGGAAGACTGCACATAACCTCGTCGTAACTGATTATCCTTGCACAGACAGGCCGTTACCGCATTCAACCGTCCTCACTCCGTTAGCCATGGCGCGGCCACCATGTTACCAGCCCATACCACGAGGAGGTGGAGATGGACTTGAGCAGTGCTAGGCTGTATATTCGCATCACTGCCCCATTAAGGGGATGAGTCAGCAGCCTTCACAGCGGCAAGGGGCAAACCCAAGTGGTGTCAACATTCCAAGAGCGGGCCCCACCGGAGCTCACCAGCAGAGGGCAGCTCAGGCCGACGAAACACCACGACCTCCACTTGCCGTGGGCCACCGGGGGAGGCACCTCTCAACCAGCTCACTCTTACACTTTTGCCGGTTTACCACTGCTAGATCTTTGACCAGGGGATGGACAATCGAGGGCAGTCTTTCCACTTTCATCACGACTACCCTACCAGGTACTTAGCTTCCAGGATCCCCCCCCCTACACGGCAAACTGTGGGCTCTCAGTCCGATTTTCAGGGCACCAAGTCCCCTCACCTTACATCCATTACAGGTTGGTCACCAGCCCACAGCCTGGCCCCAACCCGGCTCCACAGGGTCTATGATGGTCGCCAGCGTGAACCTGCCTTTAAACCAACATACTCGATGAACGCACAGTAGGCAGACACCGCTGTGTTCAGGACAATTTGAAAACACCCCCGGCGAAAGAATGCCAATACGACGCTAGCCGCGAGGAAACATCAACACGGGCCTACGGGAACCAAGCAAGCTCTCAGCAGTTTCGCCACGAGGCGGAAGATAAACAGGAACATGTTTTATAATACAGAATTGTTAATAAAAGTGTTTCGCACCCGGAAAAGCTGTCTGTCTGCAGCCAGCCACCGAGATGAGAAGATAAGATGCTGCCCTGGACGCAGCGCCATCGTGCACGACCGCCTTTTCCGTAATGACGACAAATCTACGCTGACGACTCAACAGAAGGTGAGCGTGCAGATATGGACATCAAAACAAAATTAATATGTGGTACTAATCTAACGTAATTTCCCTCCGCGCGGTACACTAAATGTGATTGTACTAAAATGTTTTAAATCAGCTATAACTCTAAAAATAACCACTTTTATACTTTGTATATTATGCGTTATGATAAACTAACTCCCAGTCTAAAACACTGACTGTATGGTTTGAAAATATAAATATAACAAACCACAACACCACACAGTTCAAGCAGGCTTTGTGGTAGGGGTGGAGTCGCGAGAGATTGGCCAATAGCATCCCACATATTTTTCATTGGGGTGGTCTTGTGATCCAAATGTCCATAGCAGAGTATGCATGGCTTCAAGGCACGCTCTTGATACGGCAGCGGTACGACGACGAGCATTGTCCTGTTGGATTAGAGCACTGGCGTGGGCGTTCACAAACGGCCGAGCCGCTGTCTTCAGGACCTCGTGAACGCACCGTTGGGTTGTCAAGGTGCCCGTGATGAAGAACAACGGAGATCGGGCTCCGTACGAAATCG
>NQII01000394.1:596634-625462 GCA_002778355.1 Clitarchus hookeri | reverse complement strand
AATAAGCCCCCCCCCCCCCCCCCCCCCCCCAATGACATAGAAATTAAAAATACTGATTTATATTATTACAATAAAAATCATTAACATATACACTTACAAACTCATAAATTTTTTTGATGATTCAAATCGAAGATTCTATTGACATTGTCTAAATGTTTATGTCATAGGGAAGAGAATAAGCTACTAATCTAGTAGGAATCACAATAAAATGACCAACTATGGAGTTGGTTTAACACTGTCAATTACAACTGTATCTTGATAATGAGCGTGTGTTTGTTCCGAGTTTCAGATGTGTAGATCGAATAGTTCGAAAATTGGAGTAAAATATTCATTTAAGTATTTAGGTTTTAGTATAATAAATCAGATTATCCAGTGTTGGGAGAAGTACTTTAGACATGGAATTGCCGGGGAAGGGAAGGTGTTCATCTAATGGTTCAAAAATTGCTGAAAACTACACTTATAAAAGCACATCCAGTATAATCCCAACACCTCTTGTTCAGGGTACACAAGACTGTCTGATATTTAAGTTAGGCAACTCCATCTCAAAGAAGTTTAAAATGATGATCAACTATGCTTATAAAAGATCTCAGAGCATAATACAAAAAACTGGCTTGCTCGGGATCGTTTGTGTCATATACGATTCGAATTTTGGCTTTATTTACGATGGTTTTAAAATGGCTGCCAATTATGTAAAGGGCTTAAAGCACAATAATGTACATCAACTTGTGCGCGATCTGAAGTACTGCTTGTGATTTGATTTCGTAACTATCTCAAAATACTCTAAAATATCTGCTATGTATGCTTGTAAAATTAGTTGGTTCAAAGCAGCCATTATCATTATGAGTGGGCCTGCATTTTATTTTCATGTACTCAAAGTTTCACGCTTCTCTGAATGATGACCTACTGTGCCTTCAAATTAACAATGTAATTACAAAATGACTTGAAGGAAGATAACAACCCTATATTCGGCACTTGGGCCGGTTAAAAATGTATTACAGTACACGTAAATACTTTCAAAATCTGACTAACCGCATTGTAAATGATTTAAAATTTAAAGTAGCATCTAGGGAGTCGATTGAATAGGAAAGAAAAAGTAATTCACTGCTCTAGCACTTATTGCAATTAGTTTCGAAAAAACACATCCGATTATATGACATTCTGTAATCATGTCTCTAAGTCTCAAAAGTTATAAAAATATACTTAAATGATTTATTATCATATCCTTTTTGTACCTTAATGTTACATAGTGCGCCCCGTATTTTTTTCGAAGGTCGCATAGCCTAATTATGACTATAAATTACTTGCAAGAAATAAAATATCTAATATGCAGTATCTGCATTCCTCTCGAAAAAGCATACCGATGTATAGAATACTTAAATTTTCACAATCACCCTTACACGATTCCATACAAAACAATCAAGCACTCATATTCCCACATGCACTCGTAGCTCAGACGGCTTAATCATTAGTTCAGGCGAATCCAAGTTCGGAATTACTGAGCTCCTGCCTCCAGAAACGTTTTCTTACCTAATTTACAACACAAATGTTGAAAACGGCGAGAGTGCAATGTGTAACAACACAACACTTCGTCCTTAAGCCCTATTAGCAATACTGCCTAGCGGCAAATGCCTCAAACAAACACGCCGGTAATCAGTGCACCACAGTGGTAAATATCGAAAACCAAATAGTAGTGGAATGTAGTGCGCGCTAGCGGCCAGTGAGGAAAATGAACGACAAACGAAATGCAAGAGGGTAATCGATTAAAGAGGATACGAAAGAAACAAGATAGACGCTAGCAGCAAGAGATGTAAACAAGATGGCAACCAGGAATATGATGGCCGATGTAATGCCAGACAAAATTTCAAGTCAAGGATAAATCCGTAATGCAAACACCCTATGATGCAGTCCAAGGTGGCCACGGATCGTGGATCATGTGTATGATAGGGGCCGTGGTGTCTAAGTGGTTAGCCTGCTCGCCTCCCACCAAGGCGAACCTGGTAAAATCTCTGACTGGGTCACACCCGTATTTTCGCATGTGGGAATCGTACCCGACGGTGCCGCTTGTCTGCGGGCTTTCTCGGGGATCTCCCGTTTCCCCCGTCCTTTCAATTCAGTCGTGCTCCATACTCACCGCAATCACCCTCATCGACTCTCAAGACATCGCTGTTAAGAGCCGCCCAAATATTTTCACTCACTCACTTACTCATTGTGTCTAATGCCCTTGCTCTCGACATACCAAACCTATCTGCTGTACATAAGCTTGATACCTGCCCAATGCTATGGTTTATAAGTAGGTATTGAATCTGCTCTCTGCGTAAGGCACCAGCAATTTAGGCTAGCCCTCAGTGTTGGGCGTAGGAATACGTCGACACTATTGTCTCTAGGTCCAATTTACTTATAAATTCACCTCGTTTTCAGGTTACCAATAAATCAGTTTTATTAACGCTTAACAGGGCCACTTATACATGTACACACGAGACAACACTACCCTTCCCTTTTATACGTAGGCTCCGTATTGTTTGGCGCGGCGCTTCGCGTCTTGGAGGGGGGGGGAAGGCAAGATTCTTCACACTCGCTGGATGACTCTACACTTATCTGGATGGAGGCGCTGTCTTCTCTCGGCTGGCGACTTAGGACTGCTCTGGCACTTGGTGGGCGTCTCGACGCCTGATCTCGAAGCTCCTCCTCCCGGGTCCACTCAGCACTCGTCGTCTGACGATGGACGGCTGCCGTTGTCGTCTTCTCCCGGATTCGCTCCGCCCTTCTAGATTCCCGTCGGCCGAATGCCATGTTTTCTCGGACTCTTCCCGTCGCACGTCCCGTTTGACGGCCTCCGACTGAGGTCGACGTCGTGATGCATTCTCGATCCGGATGCCTCACTTCAGGTCCTCCGACTGACTGACTCGTTGACGTCTCTCAACTGACTGCCTGACTGCTCGATCCTTGACTGACTGATCCGTTCCTCCTGCTCTCCCGTCATTTTNCCTGAGTCGTAAAACACGTGGCCGCTGCTCCTGTGGTCCACAGTCGGCCTGGCGTCGCCCCTTGATTCTGGCCTGGAAGTTTATTGTTCCGTTCTGCACGTGCGAGAACTCTTGGGTGGCCCATTTGGTTCAGCGCACGTGTTGTTTTTATGCCTCCGGATATCGTGTCGTTATTCTCCCAGTACGCCCGCTAAAAGCTCTCAATGTTTATTGCTGAAACTAGCCCGGGACAGACTCAGCCGCTGGTGTGGACTTAGCATCCATTGGCAGCTGCGAATGCAGCTGCACCCGCCTTCCTCCGCACGTGGTCGTTCCGCCAGGCCATCCTGGCGCCATTCTCCCATCACGTCCGCAAAACCCTTTATCCTTATTGCGGTCGTCCGCCTGCGAGCTTCGCCAGAGCGTGTGTTCTGACGAATAAAATATAGGGACGCAGAATGCATCAAGTTCATCAAAGTAGGGGATAACTAGATCATTGTGCTCAAGGACGTCATATATAAACCGAAATTATCTTTATAGTTGTATAATTGTTAAATTTGATTTAATAATTTATTACCAGATTTGCGTATTTTTTTATTTATAAGTAAGAAAACCACACATGAACTACAAATAAAAGTCATAAGTTTTGATATTTTAATAATTGTGTTATAAAATGTATTATTACTACTCAATTTAAAATATTTAAATCGTCCAATTTTTTTAATTCCATTTCTAAATAGAACAAGCAGTATCACCGTGCATAAAGCAATTTAATGCATAAATAATTTCGCTGAACCTACAATATTTTATTAAATTTTTTTCTATTTAAAAAGTTATAAACTATACAAATTTTAACTGAAGTTTGCGAACAGTTATAAAATTTTTGTTTATACAATTTTAAGGAGCACTGTACATTTCAGAGCATAGGTTGCTCTGTTCTTGTGTCAGATCAAATCGGAAGGATGGGTAGCCCCGGACAGCTTGTGGCCTCGGACAAAGCTAGTTCTAAGAAAGGTTGCTAGATCGTAGCACCTCATTGGCCAAAGTTCCTGCCTTGAGTGCTGCGGATAGACGTGACAAAGTGACGCGCAATTGAGGGGAGTTGGGCAGGTGTAGAAGGCAACTATGTATTTCGCATGTGAGTTTTTTGTGATGTATGTAGTTTCCCATTGTAAACAGCGTGGATATAGGCGAATGTTTGTTGTTGTTATTTCTTACACGAAGGTATTGTAATATTATAAAACGTATGTTATAACTAAAAGCCTAAATTCTTCAATGTTATTAATTTTAAAAAGGTGCAGTAGAAGTCAACGCTGCGGGTAACAACGGACATATAAAGGATGGGTAGCCCCGGACAATCTTAAATTATATATATATATATTAGGACATTTAGACACAACAATTCCGAAACAGTTTTTTTTTATTCCAGGGCTACCAAAACATATTAATGTTTAAAAAAAAGGAAGACAGATAGAGGGCTGTGGGTTGAAAATAACATGAAAACTGCTATGGGTCGCGTATTTTCTTGAGAACTTGCTGTGTGAGATGTAGCAACACGCTACGATGTTCCCATGAGCACACTTTGCGACAGAGTAAAGGCGGTTAAAAGCGGTTCTCAAGTTAATTAATAGGCAAAACTTGGTCTATTTAAAAAAACTTTTTCGGGCGAATTTGAGTTAAAGCTGGCTGAACACATCCGAGTCCTGGATAATTGTTTAATGCCACATACAAGGAAGGAATTTTGATATAGCTGAAGATCTTAAGTTTCCCCAGCATTTAATAGAACTACAAAAATGGCGGGTAAATATTTTTATACAGTATTTATGTCTAGATTTCCTGAACGAACTTTGAGAAGTCCAGAATCGACTATCATCATAAGAGCTGTTGGGTTCAACATACCTCAAATAGTACGGTTTTTTAAAAGCTGGGCTCTTTATACCATAAGTATGCCTTCCCTCCATCACGCATTTTCAATGCAGATGAAAGCGGGGTATCCGGTGTTCATGAAAATCCAAAGGTAATATTGGTCAAAGAGAAAAGGCAGCTTGGAAAACTGACTTCAGGAGGACGTGGGGAAAACATTACAAAACTGATTTGCATGAGTGCTAATGGAATGTTTATTCCACCCCTCTTTGATTATCCTCGTAGTCGTTTCAATGAGCGGCTAACAATTCATGCACCAAGTGAGAGCTTAGCTGTTGCTCATCCAACTGGCTGGATGACTGGAGCAATATTTCTCCAGTTATTGCGCCATTTCGTTCACTTCACTCAGTGTTGTTAATCGTAGATGGACATTGCAGTCATAGAGAATTTGAGGTTATAATGTTTGCCCGTGTGAACCACATTCACATGCTAAGCATACCACCACATACACCTCGCAAGTTCCAAAACCTAGACCACACATTTATGAAACCATTTAAGGGGGATTAGTCTCCACCACCTTGGATTTTTAGAATTTTCGCAAAAGCCTGCATTATGGATTTTGTATCAAATTTTATGGAACAACACGACACAGGACAATTCTTTGTACATTATCAGAAGTTGGTATTGCTTGACTACTGTGGTTGGTTTAACTGCTGTAGTCGCCCACAGGAAACATTACTTGCTTCTTTATAGATGTTACTAGTTAAAAATTAATAAACGCAGTGAAAACCTAATAACTTGACAAACATTTGAGAAGCTATTATTTATGCTGTGTCAGACGAAAAATTTCGTTAAATAAACTTAAATGTATAAATCCAAGATGGCGGGAACTAATCCACCTTAAGGGCACATACGCCAAGGTTTGTGCACTTTGGATGAGAAAAATCCTTCTGTGAGATCAATGACTATGATATTGCTGGCCTTGTGTGTATTGCATACACTAGAGTTTGTCGTTTATAAGTGGCAGTAAATGGGTTTTCTGGCACAGGAATGTAAGGCAAAATGTGTTTAGCGGTCTTGATTTAGCGAGCCCTATGACAGACATTCCAGATCCTTCATTAGATAGCAGATGTGTTTCAAAAAACTTCCTGCATCAAACATTTCCCATAATAATATTTCCCACTGCCTTGTGGAGAACTATCCAGTAACACTGTAGGCCTGAACTCAGTTGAACTTCAAGAGCATGTTAACATTCATGCCCCTACAATCACTTTGCATGTCCCACAACCTCTACCACACAACGCCGATAATAACCAGCTGTTTCCTCCAAGCCACAGCATCAGGAAGTGTGACAGAAGCACATTGAACTCTGAAGCCGTTCCTTCTAACACTGAAGTCGAAAGTTCTCACCCTACTGAGAATGCTACAAAGGAAACCTGTGCTCTAGAAAATTCCATGCATTTTTCATAGCAGTATTCAATTGTGTCCAAACCAAGCCATGAGCCTCAGCCTTCGACCAGCGCGTTGCTGGACTTTAAACAATTTAATTTCAAAATTTTACTGGAAAAATTGTTGCCACTCCCAAATGCGACAGAGAAGGGAATGAATACAAGGAACCGGAGGTCGCCGAAGGTTGAAATTCTCACATCTACCACGTATAAAAATCAAATTGAAACAAACAATAAAACTTTGTCCAGTAAAAATAATCATACCCATAAGCCGAAGTCTAATATTGCAATACCGAAGTTCACGATAAACCTTTCAGTGAGTTCTTCAAAGAACCCAGAAAAGAACCAAGTTTTCAATATCACGATTAAATAATAAATAATAAACTTCTGCATTCTATAAGGTAAAGATTTTGAGGAGTAGTGTATCCAGTGCAAAGGCTGTGGAGTTTGGGCACATGAAGAATGTGATAGTGTTGGTGAAACTGATCCCTTTTATCATTGCGATCGCTGTAAATCAAAATGTCCTTAACTGTGTCTCTCCTCAAGTTGTATTTAACTGCTAAAGTTGTAATTTTACTAGTTATTATTGATAAATGTACCTTTTCCTGGGCTACCCGACTCTTCCATGTACACAGCTTAAAGCCTGATATTCATATTTTTACATTTATGTTAAATAACATATTCCAATTTTGATTCGTTAACATGTTAAGCTCTTAAGAATATGTGTATCTTAATAATGGGTAATGGCAATTCTATATGAAATATTTTTTGACAAAATTACATTAATTTAAGTGTCCGGGACTTTCCACCCTTTCCCACAGTAATGCATTTAAAGGTTTATTTTTTATAAATATAACATTGAAATATTTGCTTAGATCAAAAGACAATAAATATATTATAAGTAACTAGAAGTTTTTTATAGTTCTGATACAACTACTGAACCTTATTTCCTCAAAATGGATGCAATTAATTTTTAAATAAATTCTTAAAAGTTAATTTTGTAAGTAATACTTTGTCGTTTCGTTGGAAGCAATAACATTAGAAATGAAACCAGGAACATATGCAACAGTAGTGAGACATTTACAAATACACACTTGCCTTACCTAAGACTCAAACCCAGAAAAACACGTACCCTAAGCTAGTGTGCAATCAACTGCAATACGGAGATCGGATTCGTAGCATCAACTTTGGATGAGATACGTCTAACGTTTAGAATGACAAGTTTCATTAACCTAAAGTATATATATAGTGCCATTATTTTAAAAATCAGTGCCTCTGACATTTGAAACGTGACAGTTTACATTGCCTACCGTAGTGCTACTTGTGTCAAGAATTTGGTGTAAATCGGTTATTAGTCCCTGAAGTATGGTACAAAACCCCATATTTTTCATGTAAGGATCTTCATAAATGGAGGACAAAAAATTATGTGTTGGCACATTCGATGATTGTATACTGCCAGTCTAGAAAGTGAGTTAAAACCTATGACATAGTTCCGCAGAAATAGCACATTATGGTTAAATTGTCAAAGTGGCTAGAGCCTTGGACAGACGTACTATCAGCAAGGAATTTTGGAAAAACATATGCTACTTATAGTTATGAACCGTACACTGGCGTGGAATGTAGGTAAAAAAAAAACTCTATTTTAGTAGTTTCATTCACGTGCAAGTGACATGCTGTACCTTATACTCCTAAAATATTTTGTTCCAGCGTCTTTTGTGGTCGATAGGTGAACCACATATGACGAAGAATTACCGACAATGATATGACACATCTACGACAAAGCCAATTTCATGTTAATTTAATTTTTTATTTAATAAGCCAACCCCGATGAGAATGGATTAGGCGTGTATGTATATGTATAGGCGTGAGGGCGTGAGTGTATATTCTGCATATTAAAAAATTTTTAAAGAAAATTATTTAAAAATTATAAAACTTATATAATAGTTTTGCTTAGGAGGTTTGCCTTGCAATAGGCCAAAGTAAAAATTTAGACTTAATTTAGTCTTATTTTATCAGTAGTTGTGTAATTAAAATATTGGTAATTTATTTTATATTCTAATTTTTTAATATTAACAAGCCTTTATTTGTATTTAAAATGGGTTCGTATAGAAAATAATTAATTTCAGATATTCATTATTATTTTAACTGCCTGCACATTTTGGAAATACTTGGGATATCTTTTCAAATAACTTTAAACTAATTAATTGCACAACCTTAAGTATCTGTAAGATTAAAAATAATACGTATATTTAAATGGCCTGCTATAGTAGAACTTNTTATTAATTGCACAACCTTAAATATCTGTAAGATTAAAAATAATACGTATATTTAAATGGCCTGCTATAGTAGAACTTCTTCACAAAATTTGGTAAGAATGCGTTAATTTTTTCCGAGATATGACGTTAACGCTTAATTTTTATTTTGAGGATAACTTACAAAAGGGCAGAAAAATGGGGCACTGTATAGACAAATATTGTGGTTGTAATTAATACTATCAACGTACAAAGTTAAGTAGGAATTTGTTTTGTTAATAAAATATACTGAAGTTTAATATTTATATAGTCACCGTTTTGAAAATTAGTGCCTGACACGCTTAAAACATACTAGTTAACACCCCCTGCTGCAGTGTTGTTTTTTTGCCATATTTTTTAGTAATATGTCAATTTTTTCCCGAGATATTACATTAAAATTGTACCGTTTCATGTGGNCATTTTGAAAATAAGTGCCTGACACGCTTAAAACATACTAGTTAACACCCCCTGCTGCAGTGTTGTTTTTTTTGCCATATTTTTTAGTAATATGTCAATTTTTTCCCGAGATATTACATTAAAATTGTACCGTTTCATGTGGCATTATTTACAAAATGGCAGACAAAAGATGTTTTGTGTGGACGCACTTGATGATTGTAATACATACTGCCAGCATACAAACTTTTGTTAGAATTGATTACATGGTTTCGACGATATAGAAAGATGCTTTATGTAAATACAGTTTATTGTTGTAATATATACTGCCAGTATACAAAGTTAAGTTAGAATTCATTACAAAGTTACGACGATATAGCATTCTATTCTGTAATAGCTATGTGTCCGCATTTTGAAAATTAGTGTCTGGCGTACTTGAAAAATTTTACTTTACATTATATTACGCAGTACTACTAGTTTGCCAAATTTAGTAGGAATCGGTTAAATCTTTACTGAAATANGCATTCTAAACTAGAATGGTTATGTCCACCATTTTGAAAATAAGTGCCTGACGTACTTAAACATACAATTTTACATAATCTGTGCAGTAATACTTGTTTGTCAAATTTGATAGAAATCGGTCGATTGTTTCCCCAGATATGACATAAAATCTTTATACATTCGTGTAGTGCTATCTCACAAAAAGGCGGACAAAAAATGCTTTATGTAAATACAGTTTATTGTTGTAATATATACTGCCAGTATACAAATTTAAGTTAGAATTCATTACAATGTTACGACGATATAGCATTCTATACTGTAATAGCTATGTGTCCGCATTTTGAAAATTAGTGTCTGGCGTACTTGAAAAAATTTACTTTACATTATATTACGCAGTACTACTAGTTTGCCAAATTTAGTAGGAATCGGTTAAATCTTTACTGAAATATGACATAAAAGCTTTATTTATTCTTGTGGCACTATCTTACAAAATGACCCAGAAAAGTGGCTATGTGTTGGCATATATAATGCTTGTAATAGATACTTTCAGTTAACAAAATTTGGCCAAAATTGGTTAAATGGTATGGTAAATATACCAATAAAATCTCAACTAATTGTATGGCCATCATTTTTAAAATAAGTACCTAATGAAGTTCAATCACTCACGTTTACCAGGCCTTTCATAGTATTACTTACGTGTCANCGCCATTTTTAAAATAAGTACCTAATGAAGTTCAATCACTCACGTTTACCAGGCCTTTCATAGTATTACTTACGTGTCAAATTGTGTGCGAATTGGTTTAATAGTTTTTGAGTTATAATGCAAAATAACCATTTTTTCATTTGGCGTAATGTTTCAAAATGGCGGAACAACAATATATATCTCAAAATTAAATGGTTACACTATGCTCTGCTAGCATACAATATATGGTTTAAATGGGTTGCATGGTTCCCGAAATGCTCGGCGCGGTTGAAATCTTTAAAAGTCAGGTGTGCTTACTAATTGCTATATGTTTACCGAGTTTGGTGAAATTAGGTTGACGCATTCAAAAATTGAAGGGTGTGGAAACACAATGCACAAACACACACTGACAGTAAAGTGAGAAAGTGATCCCATTAGCGTTTATTTCCTTCGGAAAGTAGGCTAAACTCTGCCTCCATGCCAAAGGTCCAGTAACAGATTAGAATACACGCTTATCTTACTTACAAGCACGTACAACACGAGAAACACTCTGCAGAACACACACATATCACAGTCTTCCAACACACCAGCTTTAAACAAACCACAGTGTTTATATATACCAGAGTCTTCAAAGATAACACAGTCTTCAAATATGCCACAGTCTTCAGATACACCTCAGTCTTCAAACATACATCTATCTCCAAAAATACCTCAGACTTCAAACATACCTCAGTCTTCAAACATACCGCAGTCTTCAAACATACCTCAGTCTTCAAACATACCTCAGTCTTCAAACTACCTCAGTCTTCAAACATACCTCAGTCCTCAAACATACCTCAGTCTGCAATCATACCTCAGTCTTCAAACAAACCTCAGTCTTCAAACTACCTCAGTCTTCAAACATACCTCAGTCCTCAAACATACCTCAGTCTGCAATCATACCTCAGTCTTCAAACAAACCTCAAATTTTAAATATATATAAGTCTTCAAAAAAACTCAGTCTACAAATAAATACTGTCTCAAATAACACAAGGCCACATACATAAGGCAACACACTATGTGACCAATTTCGTGTTCCACAACATGTTTCGAAACCCAGCTAAAAATTTGCAACTCACTTCTTGGTCCACTTTTCACTTTGCAGTCCAAATTTTTTAAAACTCACTTCGAAACCCACGACTTACTTATCGAAACACGACTTAACCCGTTCAGTTATAAATTAATTTCTGAGTTTCCGTAATTGTTTGGCACGTGTTGTACTTAGGATCGCCACATTTGTCGCAGCCAATGAACAACTTGCTTTCATGCTTGATGATATTGATGTTAACTATTTAAGTGAAAGAGATATAAAAAATATCACAAATTACGTAAGCCACTAGGAAGACTCAACCAACTTGATAGCTGCAGAGTGATGCCTTGCTGAGCACNAAATTTTTTAAAACTCACTTCGAAACCCACGACTTACTTATCGAAACACGACTTAACCCGTTCAGTTATAAATTAATTTCTGAGTTTCCGTAATTGTTTGGCACGTGTTGTACTTAGGATCGTCACATTTGTCGCAGCCAATGAACAACTTGCTTTCATGCTTGATGATATTGATGTTAACTATTTAAGTGAAAGAGATATAATAAATATCACAAATTACGTAAGCCACTAGGAAGACTCAACCAACTTGATAGCTGCAGAGTGATGCCTTGCTGAGCACAGTACACATCATAACTTTCATTACTTTACAACGTGTCAACGACCGTGTGATGGTNACAGTACACATCATAACTTTCATTACTTTACAACGTGTCAACGACCGTGTGATGGTGATTGAACGACTTTCCTCGCGACTCACGACTTCATTTGCGACCGATTTCGCGCCTCCTACATGCAACATTGATTAGGCAATCCGCCAGGCGTAGTATATAGTTGCGCCTGCAGTACTCACGTTTGTAATTACACCTCCAGTGCTAAATTCCCTACCTACGAAGCCCAAGTGCAATTGTGTTCTAGAAGCCACTATACACTCTTGTGTACTCGACGTGCTCGTGCATACTTTCACACTTACTGTCCACATGAATACTAGCATCCTTGCTATCGCAATGCGCACACGCATACTTGCGACACGCATCAACACTTGGAGATTTGCAACATAAATGAGTAAATTATTATAATACAATTAATGCGAGGAATATTAAAATAAACACAACCTGCCGGCCTTTTTATTTGGCTCATCTGTTTAATTTGATAAGATGGAGAGCGCTGAGTTCGTAAAAGGGAATATTGGGGAGGGGGGGTTGGGTGGTTGTGGAATAGCTCAGATAAAAAAACATAAATAATTATTTAAATTTTTTTTATTTGANAAGCAGAAGAAATCAAGAAAAAAACGGAAAAAATGCCAAAAAAAGAAACCCAAATAAAAAGACTGAAATATAGTAACAAGAAACCTTCAAACAAAGAGAAGGGCGAAAAGGAAAATGAAGACTACTTTTTTATATTTTGTAGAGATAAATATATAGATCCCCCCGCTGAAGACTGGATTATGTGCTACGTGTGCAAAAAATGGGCTCACGAGAGTTGTACTGACGGACAGTCAACATCGTTGGGTTTTAAATGTGATCTCTGTCGTTAATAATGTTAGTTCGTAATTACCCCCACTTGGTCTTCGTAATTACCCGACTAATGTCGGGTAAAACCGAACATTAAGGGTTTTGTTTTTCTTTCATAATGTTGCAATTTATTAAACANTCTTCGTATTTACCCGACTAATGTCGGGTAAAACCGAACATTAAGGGTTTTGTTTTTCTTTCATAATGTTGCAATTTATTAAACAAATATAAATTTTGATTAGTGAATTCGTTAGACAGATAAGTACACTTTATAATTAAACAATAAAGAAACTCTGTGATCAAATTCCACTGTTTTATTTACGTTTTCCCTTAGGTGTTCGTATTTCCCCCACTTTCCCCTAACTTGGATTGCACGAAACTGGAAAAAGGGAAGCAATTTATGTAATCTCTATTTGTGCCGAATCCATCAATGGGAGGTGATATTTATTAACCGTGAATTTGTTATCTAGCGATCGCAGCAAGCAGTGTCGTACTCTAAATAGTCAACGACTTTAAATAAAAATATTTATTCAAATTGTTATACTCTGAGCTGTGGCCTACTTGTCCTTGCGATATACAAAATTCCATTAATGGCTCTTAAATTGTAAGCGAATATCTCTTGTTTTTGCGGATTCTATGAAAAGCGAATAAATAAAGTTTTGTTGTCGGACGTAATATTTGAACAGCAAACATGCTGTCCAGGACGATTGCTCTGCTGCTGATATAACTTAATGTAAAGTTTCTAAACTTCGAAAATGTTAAAATAAATTTATTTTTGAAATATTTTGTGAATTTATGTGTAACTAGCGAACCGGCCCGGCTTCGCTCGGGTACAGTTGAGTTTTACAGTGATACACTAATAAATTAATTGGGAAAAGATAATTCATTTATGTGAAAACAGAACTTTAAAATTATGCTATGTTGGTCTAGGTTTTTTACTGATTACGGCAACCCAAAAGGAAGGAAATATTTTTTACCCGATAGCTAACAAGTAGGGTATTGTTTTTGGAGTGTATCTGTGCAACTATCGCGTAGTTACCACATGTCCACTTTCGATGTAAGAAGATCAAAACGTGAGTTTCATCAAAGTTGTAGCTTTAGAAATAAGTGTAAGTAGGTACAAATTTTTGCGCTTGGTTGAGGGATCTTAATCGATCACCAAAGTTAAGCAACGTTCCCAGCGGCACACATTTGATTGGGTGACCGTTTAGTGTCACAACATCTGAGCGCTTCCGGGCTTCGGAGGGCACGTTAAATATTCGGTCCTGGTTGTAATTGATTGATAGCAGTCATTAAACCGTTTCAGATGTTCTTGGGCGGCCTGATAAACTCTGACATTTGAGGAAAAAACTAATTTCGGTCACGTTCCCAGTCGTTGCAAAATAAGGTTCTGTTGTTATTCCTAAGGAACCGTATCATTTTCCGGGATAAAAAGTATCCTATGTCATATAACAAGACCTAAAGAACCTACATGCCAAATTTCATTAAAATCCGTTCTGCCGTTATGGAGCTGAGTGGTAACAAACATACACACACACGCACACACACACAGCGACTTTCGCNAAAATCCGTTCTGCCGTTATGGAGCTGAGTGGTAACAAACATACACACACACGCACACACACACAGCGACTTTCGCGTTTATAATATTAGTAGGATTACATTGCCAAAATTAGACAAGCCTACGACTATAAACCAAATTTAACCCATATCTACGCGACAATGACATAATTTTGTCAGGTTTGAGCATACCATCTCTTTCAAACTACGGTAATAATCTGTACCTCGGATTTCGGTAAAGAATGTGCACATACAGTTATGGTAACAGCCTATGAAATTAAGGTTTTTACATGGCAGGCACTATATATAAATGTATATATCACTTAGCGTGAATGGTATTTGGTCGTGGTAATAATAACAATCGTTTAACTCCAACAGTTTTTTTTTTTTACTGGTGGTTGAAATTAGGATTGCCCATTACATTTTTTTTGCATAATAGTTTTTTTATGTTTTGAAGTTTGATTGTTGCATATGTTTGCTTTTCGTAAATTATTATAACTACATTCTGAACTCCGTCTGAGCAGCTGTTTGAAGTNAAAATCCGTTCTGCCGTTATGGAGCTGAGTGGTAACAAACATACACACACACGCACACACACACAGCGACTTTCGCATTTATAATATTAGTAGGATTACATTGCCAAAATTAGACAATCCTACGACTATAAACCAAATGTAACCCATATCTACGCGATAAGGACATAATTTTGTCAGGTTTGAGCATACCATCTCTTTCAAACTACGGTAATAAACTGTACCTCGGATTTCGGTAAAGAATGTGCACATACAGTTATGGTAACAGCCTATGAAATTAAGGTTTTTACATGGCAGGCACTATATATAAATGTATATATCACTTAGCGTGAAGGGTATTTGGTCGTGGTAATAATAACAATCGTTTAACTCCAACAGTTATTTTTTTTTACTGGTGGTTGAAATTAGGATTGCACATTACATTTTTTTTGCATAATAGTTTTTTTATGTTTTGAAGTTGGATTGTTGCATATGTTTGCTTTTCGTAAATTATTATAACTACATTCTGAACTCCGTCTGAGCAGCTGTTTGAAGTNTGATTGTTGCATATGTTTGCTTTTCGTAAATTATTATAACTACATTCTGAACTCCGTCTGAGCAGCTGTTTGAAGTTTGATTAAGTATACATTAGTTCTTTAAATTACATTTATAGGAATATTTAGAATATATACGTTAATGTTTTTGGTTTGTTAGATAAAAGGATTTCGAAATGATAGCCGTCGAACAGGAATAATGAAGTGCCGGATCAACAAATAAGTTTCATAGTTTTCATTAATAGTTTAGAATATTTCAGTTTTTATTATTTTTCCAGAAATATCATCTTTTAAATTTTGTTACCGACTCAACAAATGTATATGAAAGCAGTTCTCAAAATAAATAGAAAGGTAAGAGATAATTTGTTCAGTACATTTAAATGTCGTAAATAATTCCGAAATTAGGAGAATTTTTTTAAATATTTTTGAGATTCCTAAAATTTTTAAGGTTATCAATGAAGGCTGGACTAAAATATATTAAAGCAGCTGTCGAACAAAAATTACAGACTTTGAGAAGTTAAACAACGGAATGGAAAAACAGCTGCAGCACTCTCTATGGGACAAGCCATAAACACTAAACGTATGTTCGGCCACCATTTTGAATTTTCTGCAGTTACAGTCGTTTAAAATCATTTGTGTGATTTTAACATTTTATGGCATGTAAAAATTGATGGATGTTTATAAGCAATAAACGTTGGGCTTAATAATAAGTTAGCAGCCGGCCGTTAGACATGACATAATACTAGTAATTGCGCAATTAAAACGGGTGAGGGCAATGGTTTCTTATTCCCTTTCGCAGTATGAAGGTCGGCCAGACTCACTTTAAATATTCCGAGGTACGGAGGTGGGCATCAAATCCGTATTTCTCGGCAGAAAGGCAACGATTCTACACACTGTATTATGGAAGCTGTCAATATTTGACTAATGGCACCCTTTTACATCTGTGTACATTCATAAAAACCAATAATTTACTCCCGTTCATCATTAATGTGAGATAACGAAAGTCTAACGATATTATTAGCTTCAGGCAACATTCCGAGTCACATATTTACATTTCAAATATAAAATTTTTTAAACATATCTCAAATATTTTCTGGAATAAAAACGCATCAATTCTAGGTTAATTAAATTTGCATTAAGTACTGACAATTTAAATTTCATCTGTGAGCTTAAAATATAAACTATATTTTTTTGTCAGTGAGTGTCATATTTTTAAACCTTAAAAATTATTGGAAATTTAGGTCTACAGTTAATATCTTAACAATTTTTTTTNAGTGAGTGTCATATTTTTAAACCTTAAAAATTATTGGAAATTTAGGTCTACAGTTAATATCTTAACAATTTTTTTTAACTTAGCTTGAGTAATGCAGATAAATCAATATTGGAATCATGGTCCAATAGTTAAAACCTCAATATTNTTTTTTTTAACTTAGCTTGAGTAATGCAGATAAATCAATATTGGAATCATGGTCCAATAGTTAAAACCTCAATATTAATGGTGTTGTCTTTAAGTGGTTGCCGCAAGATGCTCTAATATCGACATAACTTGTGGCTGCCACACATACCAACTTTGAATTAAGTCTTCCACTCTTATCGCCGGCTGACAAATTTGAGTTGATAATTGCGACCCAAAGTCATCTCGTACTTTGATTTAAGTAAAATTCTTTATTTCTCGTTTTTTGACCCAAGTTATTTACATCAAAATACATTAAGCACTGATTCCTTCGCGGTTCAGAACATCGATAATAGTTCCTATCAAGAATTGTATATAGTTTATTTTCACTTGTAGTTAAAAAAATTTCAACATTAATTTTTGTGACAGGGACTTTAAAATAGGGCTTTTTTGCGTAATGGTGCCAACGAATTTTGGCATGTGTAATAGTGGTTTTTAATGTTATGGGAAATGCGGTGCGTCCGATTAAAGGAAATACGATGTCGTTTTCACTTCCAACGAGAGCGAGGACCATTATCCCGCTCAAAATCTAAACACTCCTTCGTTCTATCTGTCCTCGACGAGTAATGTTTAATCGTACTTCTGAGGTGATCAATTNACTCCTTCGTTCTATCTGTCCTCGACGAGTAATGTTTAATCGTACTTCTGAGGTGATCAATTCTGGTATCGTCAGATTTACTTGCAAAACTTCGTGCAAAAACAGCAGTGACGAACGACGCTGCAACGAAAAAAAAATTTAGTATTAAGCAGTTTCCTTAATCCACCGAAAAAAAAAACCAGAGCACCAATCTAATCCGTAATAGATTGGGAAAGATCGCATCAATAAACTGCGTCGTCATTTGCTTCAAGTGAGGAGCGAAATGCATCTGGGGAAAATATCGCTAGTGCAACAGACCGCGGTCAAAGCTACAATCTCAGACCGCGGTTGAAGCTACAATCTTTCAATGCGAGTTCGACACGCTCTGACATGAGCAAACGCGCTGAAGATCTGCGACCCTTCGCAAACAAACTCTGCTCTCGCGATCCTAGATAATGACAAGTAATCGTGCAACCAGCCATTTCTGTGGTCGTAAACAGCTGAAGCTCTTCAAGAGCCAAATTTTCTCGACATTTTTGAGAACATTTTTATTTGTTTTCGTGACACGACATCGATGGTAACTTGATTAAAATACCTAATAATTTGAGCAATAACGTTCGTGATTTATTTATTTCAGCGTGTGTGAAGAAATTTAACAAAAAATGTTTGATTGTTGCAGATTTTTAAAATGTTATTTTAACACAAACTCGGTGTCGGCTTAAGTTGTTATTGAAGTCACACCAACTGCATATAGAAATTCCTTTAAAATCAATCTCTTGGTTAATCTTTGGTAAGGGCCTTTTAACTTCTAAAGGCTTTTTACATTTTATTGAGCACTTTGAAAATAAACCTTTGAAAAATGCCCCCCCCCCCNTAACGACGTTACGTAGTGAAAGTAGTCCCATATCTCAAGATTTTAGTTAAACATACGTAAATAGTTAAATTATTTCTTTAACTTCCTATTTTTTTTAAATTTATATAAGTAAAAAATCAGCAAATTTGTAAAAATATTAACATTTCTCCTAATATTAAAATATAATTTGAACGATGCATGACTCAAGTGACCAGGCGCATTACAATGTTAATTTTTTTACGAAGGTGGAAGGATACACAATGTGCACAGCGGCGTGTGGTGAACCGTTGCAAGTAAAGCTGTGTTTTGCTCTGTGCTGTCCCCAACCGTTTGCTGGTTTACACATCGGCCACTTTGACGTCGTAGTACAGTTGACGTCACAGCACGCGTGTAATGGGGTGCCTTGAAACTCTCTCGTGAGTGGCCGCGGTACATTCGCATTCTCCCGGCTCCACTCTGGTAACTGGCTTCTGCTGCGTGCTCCGAGTGAGTGCAGCGCTGAGCAAACGCCAGCTTACCTTGCAACACTTCGCCACACGCCACTGAATGTGCGTACCACTAGAAGCACGTCCTTCAAAAGTTCTCAGTTTACCGTGAACAACCTATAAAGATTTTTTATTAAAAACTTTTTCCTGAACAAAAGCTTAAATTGAAATAGGGGCAAACCACTTAAAATATTTAGAATTCTTTTTATTCGTGTGATTATAATAACAACATCAATTATTTTTAACTGTAACCTAACGTATTGACGTAGTTCGATTTCGACATTTTTGCAAACATATGTATAAACTGAAATTCCCATAGCTCGTTTCATTAATATCTGTAAATTATTTTCAGCCCATTTTAATATTTTTACAGACTATTATTATTTCATACCACAACAATAAATAATGTAATCGGATAGTACTGAAAAAATAGTTCAGACTCTTGAGCGGCCTATTATAACTGTGCCAGGGATTAAACTACAAAGAGTTTCGCAGAAAATTTATTAAAATTCCGCCATTTGGCTGTACTTGAAACATACGCGCTTTTTGCACTCGTGATATTAAGGCCGTGAAAAAATTGTCCTTCAATACGCCTCACAGGTCGTAAAACATTAGTCTGCAACCATCAGAGGGGAAAAACGGCGCAAACAACTTTGGCGGCTACTATTATTAGTTGGATTATTCTTTGACTATTTCGTTATTAGTAAGTGGTAATAATTAAAGCGTTTATTACACCATTTGTTCATAAATATGTATGAGAGTTAAGAAGTTTACTTAAATATGAACTCACTAGTTATGTGGTCTTTATATCTGTATGTTAAATCAATAAAATGCTAAAAAGTTTGTAATAATCTATTGTTATAGACGTGCTTAAGTGGAAGACGATTTCCTATCAAGTGATATAACTNTGCTAAAAAGTTTGTAATAATCTATTGTTATAGACGTGCTTAAGTGGAAGACGATTTCCTATCAAGTGATATAACTGATCTTTTCTAGATATGGATGTCATTATAACCGTGAAAGTTAATTTTTGAAACCCTTTAAAAATGTCAGTTATTTATATATTACTCTGATATCCTGAATGTAAAGCACAGACATGTAATCACGTTGACCGAGGCGTACAAAATTAGGTATTCCCCGTTTATTTATTTGTCTTTTAACTCGCTCTTGTCCCGAGACCCACAATTCGGTTCGCTTGGTGGATGACCTCTTCCCAACAAAACTGCNTTTTTTCTTGTCCTTCTCGCCTCACCATTTTCCTTGTCCCTTTCCATCGCGCATCGTTTCCTCCTCTCTTTATTTCGACCCGCCGAACTCGGCGAGGCCTCTACACAAGCCCTTCCCGGTAACACAAGCACACAAAGGGACCGCCGGACCTCTCTCTCGCTCTCGCACTGGTCGCAGCTCCACCAATCACGTCGCTTGATGCTGGACGCCGGACGCCGGACGCCCCGGGCGTGCTGATTTCGCTCGCGGTAACCGCCTGCCCTTCTCCTGCGCAACCCTTAAACAAACTTCGCCCCAGGGTCGTGTGCACACCACGCCGGAGATATAAAGCCGTTCCTCAATGCCAGTTATCATCGCACAGAAGCCGCGAAGAGACATCCACCCCACGCACCAGCGGCCAATGTTTCTGCATTCACCCCGACGACAGAAAAAAAAAATATATATCAGGGTGCGACTGTGTCGAGGAGACTGCCGCGAGTTTTTCGCGAATACGTCTGCGTAAACTTGGGGCCGCGGTGAAGTGGTGATTAGACTTCTCGCATTCCACTTAGGCGAACTGGGTTCGATTCCCAGTGGGGGCCGGTCCTCGTATTTTCGCACGTGGGAATCATGCCGGACGATGCCACTGGTAGGCGGGTTTTCTCGGGGATCTCCAGTTTCCTCGCCCTTGATTTCCGGTGCCGCTCCATTCTCATATCGCTTTACCCTCATCGGCTCTCAAGACTTCGATATTGAGAGCCGCCCGGATCTAGTCTTTCACTCACTCTGCGTAAGCGGGTAATAATAGCCTTTTTTTTTTGGGATACAAGAATGAAAAGAAGTTAACGAGAAGGATCGCTGGCTTTTGGTGGTTTAAACAGCCATATATACACGAGATATTTCGTATGACACCGAATGCACCACGTTAGCACATAGGAATCGCAAGATATACAACTTTGAAATTTTCACTTACTCACAAAATGGCCGCCAGTCGAGGCTCTACCTAAAGGTAATGCTCGCAATGTAGGCGTATAACCAACTGAAAGAGACCACATTTATTCAAACCGTGTTATTTGACACGAAGTGTTAGTTTGGCAGTGCAGCACCCTGCAAACGTTACATCGGCGTTTCCGTCCTGGTACACCAGGTGGCAGTCTGAGTTTACAAACGCATTCGCGTCAAAATTTTCTAATGACACTGTGAGTTGTAACATAAAGGAGCAACAAGAATATTCTTTGACATATGGAGAAGCAGATGCAATATTGACGTTGGCATAGGCTCCGAATATCTTTACTTCAATAGGTATGTTTGACGCATCCTGATCATGGCAGACTTTGTTATCTGAGAATATAATCTTACAGTGGTTTCTTCGGCTCATAAATTAATCATGTATTTTAAAAACCCATAAGTCCACATGTTGTTGGCAAAATGAGTTATAAATTGCATTACTCTGTTGGAAGGCAGTTAGTTCTACGTGGTAGCAAATAACCACACAAGACCACGCAATGGTGGACGATCCTTCATTGTTGTGATTCCAGAGTCCAGCAGCATTCTTGAGTTCAATCAATGGTGGCCCAAGTAGTTATTGCGCTGTCACAATAGTCCTGTGGTAATATGTTCCTTGATACCAGAGAACTAGCTTCAGTTACGCAAGTGACAATGCAGGACTTGTGACAGACACTCCATTGATTCACTCGTCAAGCACCATTTTAGGGTTCTAAATTACACACTACCTGACCTTGTTCTTCCAGCAAATACAGCGTATCCTGCAGGTTGCATCCCTATCAACTATAAAAAAAAAATGGATGACCTCCGCAAGTTACAAAACTGCACACCACACATAGAATATTGCCAGTCCTTCTATAATGACACCTTCTTGTGGCCCACGTGTGTAAATGAAGAACCACAAAATCAGCCTGGTGATTAATTAGGTCGACATAGACGTTAACGTATCATCAACAAGACTTGTGCATTTGAAAGAGGGACTGTATGCATACTTATTCCTACTAATTATTGTTATTTCGTATGTATTTCAGTGTTAACATTAAGTATTGCTTTGTATTCAAAACTAAATATTTAACGTGGAAGTGGTTTTGACTGACTTCATGCAACAGCAACACACTTCAGAAGAATGTGTTTTTATTTTCTTTTGTACATTCGAGAAACAGCAGAAGTCCAGCATTATGCAATATTGTTTTTGGGGGAACGCAAAATACTATGTTCTTGTTTTCCCGGTTAAATAGTTGTAAATTCACTTTACATATTATTTATAATTATATATACATATATGTTTTTCGCCAAATGCAAACGCCTTTTATTTTTATTTTTTAAATTTCCCGTAAAAAGTGTTGCTTTTACGGTGTTTCTCAAATTCGTGATTAAAATACTGTACACGCATCAGAGGTTGATTAGAATTAGGTAATATTTTTTGCTTGATCTCGGCAACAAGACACTGCATTTTTTTCCGTTACAATTAAACTCCACTGTGAAAGGACCCTCTGTCAAGGTTAAAAATTCTATCAATTAGCTCCAGTGTCAGCTGCCACGTAGATTCCAGTACTTAACGTGCAAATATTCTTCTTGAGAGGGCAAATTAGACCAAAATCTTTAGACGCCCGCCTATATGAAAAGTAACTACACTTCAAACCAGACCACTTTCAAAGCATTTCGCGTATAAAAAAATGTATTTTAAGAAATTCAACAGTGTTATAAACCTTATTACTTACTCCGTGTATGCTTGCGGAATATCAGCAAATGCTTGCGGTTAACGTTGCTGTAGGCCAGTGCTGTTCGAATATCGTTCCCATTGGGCCACTTACAAATAATTACAATGCTTGATGTTCCACACTCGCTTATGACAAAGTCGAGACTCGCGTGTACGTAGTTCATTTACGTGAAAATGTAATACGATACGTGAAAATTCTAGTTAAATTACAAGTTCTTCTCTAGTGACAGTTTGATTTGCTGATAAAATATTTTGTTCGCAGGCAAGTCTGACGGGCGAAATGTGGTACGCGAGCCGCTAGTTCATTATCCCTGCAGTCTAGGCTTTCTAAATCATTAATTTGTTAGATTTTCTTTCACATTATAAAGTAGAACCAGTGGAAAATCTCTAATTGTCACCAAATTCAACTACTCGAATCAGAAAAAATGGTTCCACCTAGAATCAGCGAAAACCACTGAACGTTCCAGTGAAAAAATTTTGCTGATTGAATTATTGACGTGAAACAATTTCGCTGATTGAATAAGTGACGGCTAACTGAAATGGCGAATTATATAAGGTTTTACTGAATTTAGCCAAAAAATTATGAAAAATAAACATATTTATGATAGTTTACTATTTATCTTGAGCAAGTTACAGTAATTTAAAAAAAAGTGAAAATTGTATGGAGGTGGGCGGGATTACACTCGCATGCTCTGTTCACATCATATCACGTTTATTCAGTTACCTTACCAACTGCGCTACCAAGTCTAGTTGACACATGGGGGGGGNTTATCATTATCGAAAGCGTGTAGTTTTAAATCGTATGCCTTTACTTTTAGTTTTTGGTTTAGTTGGTGCCGTTAGGATTGTTAAAACCCATACTACGTATGAGTGCACTCTCTTCACCACGTTACATGCAGTTCAAACCTTCAAACAGAGCGCTGTGATGATAACATGAAAACGAAATGAAAGACATAAAAAACGGAATGAAAGGCTGAATATTCATATTACCTCGTAAAATGGTGCTTTGAAAGACAAAACACCTTTTTTAGAAAGTATTTTGTATTGTTTTTATTAGTTTATTCGTTACTTCACTTAATACACGTTTTTAACGGCTATTTTTTACGCTCTTTAACTGATACATCAGTCAAAACACAAACCACTGAAAAACAGTGAAAAAAATTACTGATTAATCAGTGGAAAATGTCACTGAATCAATAAGTGAAGGGAAAATGACACTTTTTCACTGAGAAATAAATTAAAGTGAGGCGACTGTTGAATCAGTCAGGCACTGTTAACTGATTGAAACAGTTAAATTCTCACAGATTCAGATTAAGAGTGTAAATGTACTGTAGACACTCGCAAAACGATAAAAATCCTGCATTTAGCAGCGGCGGAGTACTCGATGCGCATTTCTGTGTTGCCCTTATTGCTCCTGAAAAACGGAAATTATCTCCAGATAAACAATCACTCAATGCATATAACTTCATCAACGATTAGCGAACCATGAGTAAAGGGTTAGTCAATAATACACTGAATAAATGAATGAAAAGAGAAATATTTTCTTAGTAAGTTTGTTCAGATTATTATTTACATTTTATCAAATGAAGTTGTGAAATTTTGTCTGGCAATAAGTGTATTAACGACCTGAGATTATCACCTAGTTCCTGGAGCAGGAACAGAGAACCTCTTGGAGAACGTTTACACCAGCCAGTTCAGCCGGAATGTAACAAATGGACTCCTGAATGAGAGACGTTATAGTTGCTTAATTAAACATTCCCAAATTAATTATGTTTCCCACGGCACAAAATTCTTAACGGTGAGTGTGACAATTGCGAGAATACTGTCTGTGCACGAAAACATGATTATTTGGGGGCAGAAAAGAGTTTGTTGTAAGCGACGAATGGTAGTGAGAAGACATATAGTAAGTACAAAGAAAGCCGTAAGTTATCATTATCTTTGAAATACTAACTTTCTGCATGGAAATATTTTCAAACAAACGTGCATTCTTAAGAAGTTTTTCTGATTAAAAATTAAGTAAGGTATGTAAGTGGTAGCACCTAACTACACATAATGTATTTACATATATGTGCATATAAAATTATTTATTTAATTTTGTGAATATTGTATTTTCGGAATGGGGGAAGGCCTACAATAATCGTACCTTGAACTTTCTACTGTAAAGAGCACATGCGTTCACAGGTACCCAGGATTGGTACGCGGGACCTCGTCGCGCAACAAAGGTTAACGCGTGAGCAAATTCGGCCATCGAAGTCGCCGGACAAATACTGGCATGTAAATAAACGACGCGTAATTTTTAACTAATTCATTTTTAAAAAAATTTGAAACAATCGGACACTGAAAGCAAGACACTATAATTAGAAAGCAAATATCAAGAGGCCGAGATGTGACGAGTTTTCTGTTCTTAATCAAAGTTAAAGCCAAGACTAAATACCCTGTATACGTATCATCGTAATTGTGCTGAAACTTACTGGGTCCGATAGTCGCGTTATTTGATTCAATAGCAGCGCTTGCTTTTTTTTTTTTGTTTGTGCTAGTTAGGCAGGTGAGCAGGTGAATCTATTTTCACAACAAAAGAACTAACTTCAGAACCAAGACTACGCATAATGTTTCATATTTTGTTTAGGCGCTGTTTACTTTTCCGTGGAGTTCGTGACGCTGGCATATTATGATCCTGCTTTCTCCCTCAGACTCTATGACATTCGAGTGTGGTCATACAGACCACTTGGTGGTACAAGTATGCGTAGGGGTAAATGCATACTTTTTTACTTCAAAATAAAAGTATTCACTATTCGACAACATCCTAAATACGTCAGTATTAGCAGTGAGCTACCGCCAGTTTAATATAAAGTAATTATATTTCCCTTTTTTTTCCCTACCAATTTCCATCACCAGAACGCTTTGTTGAATTAAAACATTACATATGATATATAAAAATTCAAAAATAGAAATGGTTTGCTGTTGATTAAGGGCCTTTTAAAATCAACCATTAAATATCTCTTATAACTGTGTATTTTTTAATGTAAACACTAACGTATATACTCATATGTTAACAAGGAATTATGTTTTATTAAAAGATCAGTTTCTATAAATGGCTGATCGCTGAATCTCATGTGTCATATTTTATAAAATTATGAACAAGGTTCGCTGTCGTCGACGCTTATTTATATTTCCAACGATTCCATTGTGTCATCTGAATGGCTAAGGAACTCTAGGAATTGAACCCATTCCAATGTTAATTTTTGCATTACGCACAAGAATACTCAATCGGTAGAAAGACTCAACCAAGTGGGTCATTAGGAATTTCTTAACTAATCCGTGCATACAGGTATGTATGCAGCAGCCTTCCTGCTCTGGTATAGGATCTCGCCCGTGTCGCGGGTTGCGGACACTAGCTCAGTTAGGCGCACTCCATGAGCGGAGCGACATAACTTTGTTGGTGTGTAAGCAGACGGTGTTGTAATTAAGCGGGACAATCAAGGTAAAAAAGGGTCGCGTTTGCAAAGATACATTTTCCGTATCAGAGGCTTACAATAAATAACAGAATCATTAAGAGCGACCAAGATGTAAATATACATAAATCAACATTTACATATGCATGCGTGTGTACACATTATGTAATAAAAATATTCTGTTACAATTTTTTCAGAGGTTAGTTTATAAAGCGCTTTATTAACTGCTAACCAATTATATACATCAGATGTCTCATCGCATAAACACACAATGTGCTTCACTAGCACACGGTGTCCTGTACAGCAGTTTCAGAACCTAAAAATGCGAAAACCTACTGTTTACCATTTTCACTTTCAATAAATGTACATTATAAACGTTAAAAGAAAACGCATATTCGTCTGCGAAAGTGAAACGTATCTTAGATTCTATTCATTAGCATATATAACTCGAACAAGGTAAGCAGTGTTTGAATAAAATATTTTTTTTCTTACCATTTGGTGGCCAAAGAAGTGATAAGTTCACGTATCTAGACACTGAGTTTTGCCATTTGGTGACTACCCCATTTCAATAGGGAAATCGTATGTGTAAGAAAAAATTAACGTTGTAAATGTGGTAGGAACGCGCTGTTCCATGTGTGTTGTCTTGTTTCACAGCACGGAAACTTTGTTCCATTCAACAACTTGGTGCTGTTATTCTTATGTTGTTATAAAAATATTTCACGTATTTTTGAAAATTTAAAATTTACGGCTTGAGTGATACATTTTTTTAGAATTCAGTCCAATACCAACAGTAACGTCATATGAGATAATGGCTATTATATAATTGTATCATTTGAAATGTACACGTTATAATAGATTTTTTAACACTTTTTGATACTTATAACTGACCTCAACACGCACCATAATTATAACTTTGTTTTATATTGTATGTATAATGTATAATTGTGACGGCATTTTGCAATACGTTTGCCTTTTTGATCCAGTTTGTTTTATTTAGCGTATACCGCATATACCTTAAATATTTTCGGAAACTCTTGGAATTTTGGCGACCTGACTACCTTTATTGGCCAATAAAATAAGCGTTAATATAATGAACACAGTGCCGTATTTTTTGGGTGCTGTTAAATGTAATATTTCTAAATGTTTTACATACTTCTAATAAAAATAATTAATCAGTCTTACTGTTATAGCTTTGGATATACAACGTGTCCAGTAATACCCGTTACAATGATTAAAATATAAATTTGTCATGCTTTCTTTGTAAATTGTTCTACAATTTATTCAGTATGTATTTCAGTATAAATGCGAATAGAAATGACAACATGGCAGGGCAAATGCACGATGTTTCAGCTGGTCTGCTGAATCCAGACTGCGATTACCGTTCAACGAATGGGATTCTCCCCCAATACAAATGTAATAAGCCGGTTTAAAGAATTTAAAGAGCTATAGGCCATGTTGAAAATCCCTCGAAGGGCAGGTCCAAATTTTTTCCAAACATAGTCATTTGTGAGTTAGTTATACTAGCGTAGTCTTCTTGAAAGCCTGCATTAAACAATCATAGTATAGCATACACAAATTATATAATTTCAGCGTAATACGTATAGTATATTCCAAAATGTTTCTCACACAAAATCCAGTTTGCTCGAAAGTGGTCCTCGTCCTTGCTTAGCATGGTAGTCGTTAGTGAATTTTGTGTTCCAGAAAATTAGCTTCCAAATTGTAATTTTTTGACGCAATACTGAATGTTATTTCCATATAATTTGTCCGTAACTTTTTATATTGGCAACGTCTCATCGTAAAGCCGAATTAGTTTCTGTAACGCTGTTGTCTCACTCAGACTTCAGGGAAGATGCTGTTATAAGATGCAGTCATATCCTGGCATGTACCTGGCGTTTGTCGTTTAAGAAGTCTACTAAGCCTCGTTCTAACAAATATTTATTTTGGCGAGCTAACTTTAGATGCTATTGAGGTGCTCCTATGTGCTGTATTAGTTTTATAAATTCAGTTACAGGCCAAAGCATTTTTCCCCTTAAATCTGTAAGGGTTCTGAATGTTCATACCAATATAACTGCGCTATAATCGCATGTACCGTAGTGATAAAACAAACACAAAGGGGGAAAACAGTCTCAGTTTAGAGACGCTATAGAAACTAATGCCCATATGTACAAGTCAGACACGTTACTGCGTCATCAATAATGCTTGTATTTGTACCACGCTAGTGTATTAAAAAAATTAATTAATTCTATGTGCCTTGGAACTTTCTGAAATTAACTTATTTTAAATTTTTTTCAATTCCTGTATGACCATAAACGTGTAATGAAAACGCATAACATATGCCACATAGAATCCGCAATTCTTTAATGCTACCTCGCCTATTCTTTCTTAGCCCGAATCAGTAATATCGATCATTGAAATTACATTCACTGAAAGTCAAGTTGATAAGCTACTTATTATTGGGAAATCAGGGAAATGAACTGAGGACAAGTGACTTATGGCAGTGGAATTCTCTGCATTAAGTGAGATTCGCAAATAAATCAATGAAATTCAGTCGTCGTCATATTAATTAGTTATTTTGCGCTGATCACATGTGGCTCAATTTTCAGTGGTTGGGCTCTTTTCTTACTGTGTTCGGTTCAGAGTGATTATAACCCTTTAGTCTACTGCCAATGTAGGTTACGGAAACAAGTATTACTTTTTTTTTTTTTTTTTT
>NQII01000394.1:556179-596473 GCA_002778355.1 Clitarchus hookeri | reverse complement strand
CAGTGACGCGGGCCAGAGGGGGGGGGGGCTGCCCCTCCCTCCGTCCAAGGTCCTTCCGCCTACAATCCCCGGGGGTCGCCCGCCCGCCTTTCTGAATGAGCAGAAAATTGAAAGAAATATAAAAGGAACAAGACAATGGCAAAGGAGAAAAGACTACAATCTTCCTATGCCACGGGAAGAGGACTACGATTATATAAGATGTCAACTAAAGGAAAATTGCATCCCCTTTTTGTATCTGCTGAAGGTAGAAACTTGTTACGCGGAATTGGATTGGGGAATGGGCAAAGTGAAGAGGGTAGAGAAGAGAGGGGTTGGAGGGTGGCAGGTTTTGGGGGAGGGGGTAGGCGAAGGAACGTGGAAGCAAAGCTTAGAAGACAAGGAAGTTCGGAAAGGATTCCTAATAACTTGGAATTAGGGAGAAAACTGATGGAATAATTAGCGATAATTCAGCATTTCTTACGAACAAATAATCAGAGTTTCCTTTGTTTCCAGAAATCCTCTTTACAATGCCCGTCCCTGCCATGGTCAGGCTTTAAGGATTTTTTTCTGCTGGGCATACGTTCCAGGAGGCACAGTGTTAGCAGGACATTGTTCACCCCGTAGGAATCCGCACTTGCTAGGATTAAGAAGTGGCGATTCCAAGAAAAAGGACAAAAGAGTGATTTTTTCCATTTTCGTTTCATTTCCTAAAATTGTATTAATTTGTTAGTGCACTACTCGAAAAATAATACCCAGATAATAATTTTTCATTCCTCAAGCCTCAAAAAAAAATGTTTTAACAGCAATCGTCTGAAATAATTACAATAGTTCCGCTGGATTTTGCCTATACATCCTGTGTTCGTTGGTTCGGCTCTGCCATCGTAAATGAATGTTATATTTATCTTTTGGGATTTGTTTACACATAAACGTACATATATAACTAGGGTGTACAAAAAATTATAAACCGCTTATTATCTCAATATTTTCACTTAAAACCGTAGGCTAAAAATTTTTTCGAAAGAGTAACATTTACTACTCTAGCAAATGTGTGTGCTTCCATTGAAACTGGCATAAAATATTATTCTGGTTTTCAAAGCCATTTGCTAAAAAATTTAAATCACTACAGGTCTTACCATATTCCATAATGCGGTAGTTTGTCCGATTCGAATTCTGTAGGACGTGTATTCGATGTAAACCGAATACCATCCAGACAATTACTCATGAGTGGTTATCCATCCATATCCAAGAAAATTCCTGTTGTAGGTATTAACATAATATGGGTATTACCAATTTTCAGGTCAATAACACGTTTTCGTGGTTTGCAAATGTGGAGTAATGAAAAAAATAACTGCTCAAGAGAGCCGCTTGATTTTCTTTGGTCACTTAAACTTGCTTGAATTAGAATTGAAACATAAGGGAAATATCTCAGAAACGGGGTCCTTGAAATGAGATTAAAAGAATTTAAAATTACCGCTATAATTTATACAAAATTTTTTTTTCTACCGGCATTAGTTAAAGTTGTTGAGCTCGTTTCACAGGTACAGTCAGAAAAAATAGTAACCACAAACCTTAAAGTATGACGTAAATTTAACTTGAATAAAATGTAATGATAATCAGTGAGAGGATCAATTTTTATTATTATTCCTTACGATTGTGTTGTCACTATCATTCTAGACAATATTATTAATAGATTACACTATATGCAATGTTTTGCAATCAAGTGCATGAATTGTTCTGCGTTGAATAAGACAGTTGTTATTTATAGACAATAATCCTTTTTTTTTTTTTTTTTTTTTTTTAAAGATAAATGTAAGCGTGATATTGCGAGACGCGGGGAAAAGTTTTGATACAATACTTTAGATGCAAAAGAATGAAAACTTTATGAAACTTTTTGAAAATTTCTTTCGTTGAAGAAACGGGAAAAACTTGAAATACTAATGGCAAACTGTCGTTAATAGTTGAAAACAGAATCTGCTGCTAACAAATTCGAATAGACAGACAATCCAACACGTTTTTCATCTGAACACAAGCGTGCCCGGCATGCCAAGTTCGACAAAACCCCATGACAAACCCATGAAACGAACAACAATATTACAGCATGTTTTCAGATCTGGTAAGTGGTTCAGCGTTCTGACGACGGACTCCATGACACTATTTTTGCTTCTTAAAAGCTAAGAAAATAGAGCTAAGGGTGACATGACTGAAGACAAACATTGTTGAAAAACCTGCGATTTTGCATTTTTTTTTTTTCAGTGTAGCGTGTAATTATATGGCTAAATTCTTATGAATAAATGCCGTCTTCTGCATCTCGATTTTGCTCTTAAGAGGCCAGTCTAACTGGAACTGTTTTCCGCGTTTGAAGCCGAGAAGTTCGGGAAAAATAAGAGCTACGTTGCCACGCTTAGCAAGTGTACCACCGCCACTAAGTGGCTCTACCATTTTATTGGTGGAAAGTCTGTGGCAAGTTTCAGTGCAGGACACTTTTGGAATTTTTGTATGTAGTTGACGCGTATATCTTGAGATACAGCGCTTTGAAAAAGATTTTTTTTTTTTAGATATGATAGAGTGCTCTGAGTTGGTGTTACGGATGTGTATGACGTCATGAAAGATCTCAACAGGCATTACCTAAGGTATGTGTTCTTTTCGTGGATCAGCAAATTGGGCGCCGTTTCGTAATAAAACGCGAATTAAAACACTCTGCAACGCAGTTCAATTACCAGATAGGCGAGCCCCTTAATTTAGGAGATTTTTTAGAAAAACTCATTCTGTATTTGGCTCATTTTTTACAATCTAACATTGCTCTTATTAGAGTTGCAAGAAGAAATCGAAACTTCTCAAGGATTGAAACATTTCTTGCATGTTTTGTGTAAGCCGGTATAGCTCAAAATATTTTGATAGTTTAAATAAAAAGAGCTGTAACTTCACAAACCGCTCATGTTTTTGGCACCTACAAAAACCAGTCCCTTTGGCAGACTAGAGAGCTTCCTTTATTGTAGACGAACATATACTACAAATATTTAAGCTTACTTTTCACAGAAAAATAGGCTTATGATGTTATGTTTCGTTTGTGAAAAACATTCCGGAGTTCTTAGCCAATTTTGATTACCTTTAATGATTTTCAATGTCTTTGCTATTATTTGTAATAAAATGTTATTGCGGTTTATTTTACAGGAGCATTTTGCGACAACCTAATATTACTTACCATGGAAGAGTTTATAACACAAACCATAAATAAAAGAATTGTGTAAAATTATATTCATATTATATTTGCGAAGTATTTTTAATTGGATAATTTACAACCACTTCAAATGTTAAAAAAAAAATTGTGACTTTTAATTTTAATTGTAAAATCTTTTCCGGCCATTTTTAAACAATCGGTTTGAAAATATTTTCTTGTAATGTCGCATTACTTCTGAATGAAGCGATTTACATTATCTCACTCCAAACTCCTCAATTCCACTAATCACTTATAAACATTGTTTTTAATATTTCATTCATAGTACTTCCATGCTGAAAAATATATATCAAAATACCGTTGTTTTCTTTGTAAAATGGTTACTTAATAATCAAATAACTATTATTCCCTAAAAAGAAGTTTTTTATATTCTTTGTGGTGAAGGAAAGGGTACTAATAAATTTATTTATAAGTACTAAATGACGTTAACTGCTCTAAGACAATCATATATTTATTGATACTGCGTAGGTAAAAGACCATTAATTTACGTATTCTGAAAGCTGACGAAGTAACGTAATAGCCAGGTAAAACATTTTCAAATAATTACACTTAAAAAAAAACGTTAGAATTAATTTAGGAGTATGATGACTTTTGACTAGGGTGGAAAAGGGGGAGCGACGGACCCAGTCTCTGCCATCTTGGATTTCCCGTTTTTCCTTTTCCCCTAATAATTTCCCGTTTTCCATTAAAATCGACTAAATTTCTCTCGAAATTTCCCTTTTTGGTAAAAATAATTGCCCTTTCTCCCTCGAGTTTTCCTTTTTCCCTAAATAATTTTCCAATTTTCCCTTCGAAAGGTAGAAGCCCACTAGTTGAAAAACAATTCCCCCAAACCGCTTTTCAGTCAATTCAAGAGGATTTGGGGGAATGTTTTTGATTGCAGAACAGCGTAGGCCAGAACAGTGTAGGACATATTGATTTTATAGGCATAGGGTATGCCAAATCGTTACATGAAATCCGAAGCCGGAGCTGACCGGCTGCCATGTTGTGACGTCAACCAACCGCCGTATAAGATCCAAGTGACCATGACCTTGAACGAATTTGAATCCTAAAATTCACAAAATTTTCGAAAAAATTCCAATAAAATTATAAAAACTTAAAAAAATTTACTAAAAATATTATTTAACAATTGTTTCAAAAATTTATTTAAAATATATGAAATTGAAATTTTGAATGCTTGAACTAAGAGGGGACGGGGCACCAGAGCCGAATAGCCACCATGTTATGATGTCACCAGGCCACCATATAGGATCACAGTGGTCTTGATCTTGACCCATGACATTGACCTTGATCCCGCGCCCATAACCTTGAACAAGAAAAAATGAAAAATTCTCCAAATAAACGAAAACAATTATTCAATTACAAAAAAATTCTAAAATGTAATTTTCAATACTTACATTTTCAGAGGTTCCCCAGCACCACGTCCATCAGACGACTCCCCACCCCCCGCCCCATCAATCAATCATATTGTATTAACATTCCCCTCTTCTACACCCTCACAATCGATCATTCTGTTGAATGCCCTCCACCCGTCATATTGGTTTTTTTCGTTTGTCATTCGTTTACATTTTCAACACATAGCTGGCACTAATAACTCCTAAAACCATGCTAGAACTGGTGACCATCACATTGACCTCACATATGTGACCTTGACCCCGTGTTCATAACCTTTGATAACCTTGAACTCAAAAATAAATTCTACAATTTTAATATATCTAAAAAACCCAAAAAAAATTTAAAAATTAAATATTTAATTAAATACTTGTTTATTTATCAATATTTCACTGAATATCGCAATATTTCCACTAATCAGCACTGAAATCCGCAATCCACACTAATCCACACCAATCCAAACCAATCACACACCAATCAACACCATTCACACACCAATCCACACCAATCACACACCGATCCACACCAATCACACACCAATCACACACCAAACCACACCGATCCACACACCAATCCACACCAATACACACACCTATCCACATCAATCCACACAAATATCCACACCAATTCACACCCCAACCCACACCAATTCACACACCATTCCACATCAATCCACACACCAATTAACACCAATACACACATTACCCACACCAATCCACACATTAATCCACACCAATCCACACATTAATCCACACCAATCGACACATTAATCCACACCAATCCACACATTAATCCACACACCAATCAACACCAATCCAGGTACCAATCCACTCCAATCAACACCAATCCAGGTACCAATCCACTCCAATCAACACCAATCCACACATCAATCCACACATCAATCACACCAATCCGCACCAATCCACACACCAATCCGCAACAATTCAATAGAATTCACTCCAATCCACGACAATCCTTCGCAATCCTCCTCCACCAATCACAGAAACCCACGCCAATCTTTCGATCAATCCCAATACTTTGATCAATCGCAGTCCTTCGAATTATCTCTATCCTTCACAATCCTCCTCCACAATCCCAGCAACCCATGCCAATAATTCGGGATCAATCCTAATCTTTGGATAAATCCAAATCCTTGGATAAATCCCAATCCTTAGAAATCCTCCTCCACAATCCACATCAATCCGTGCAAATCCTTCGATAAATCCCAATCCTTCGATCAATCCCAATTCTTCGATAAATCCCAATCCTTCGATCAATCCCAATCCTTCGATCAATCTCAATCCTTCGATCAATTCCAATCCTTCGATCGATCCCAATATTTCGATCGATCCTTCAATCATTCCTTCGGTTTGTTCGCCACCCTTGTGTGTATAAATTACTTTCGTTTGCCTAATGTCTCCAAATTTACATGTCGACAGAATTAATGTTTTGAATGCATTCACAATCCATGTATTTTTATTCTAAAGATACTTACATACCAATATGTTATTTAAATATGCTTGTAGACATTTATATATAAATATATAAATTTAAAATAATTTTATATTCTCTTGTTTATATATTTATAATTATGTATGTAATTACACTATAATAATTTTTATTTCAATATGTATGTACCTATACAAAATTATATATAAAATAAGATAAAAATAATTTTATATTTTTGTATTTATGAATAGATATTTATCTGTTTGTTTTCTTCTGGGGAGAACGAGTATGTGGTTTTTCTCAGAGTGCTCCCATATTTTTTAAATTTAAATTTTATGGTGGAAGGTTTCTTGGGGGCACAAGCTATGCTCATTACTGTGAAAAGTACCGCATTTATATAGATAGAAAAAAATTACAGTTGACTTTCTGACACCATGAGGTGAACATCGATTTTGAAGCACTCTCTCGTCATACCGCGAAGATGAATTGCGAATACGAAAGCCTGCCTTTGACGTCAACGATTATGGATCCGTGACCTGCGTCATCGCTAACTGGTTGTCGCAAGTGCCGATTCTGCGTTTGATTTTTCACGTATGGTCAAAATGCTCGTCGGCATTAGAAAGCGTACTGTACAAAGTGTCCTTCTCGCGCGATGAAGCATTACGACATTGGTGCCATGCAGTTTGGGCAATGTGATGCATTGAAAGAACATAACGAGATCTGAAAGGATTCGTCTACTGGGAGTCAGCAAGTGTTGCCAGCAATACCTCTTGCTGCATCGATGGGTACCGATTTTGCAGGCGATTATAATTATACAGTTAATGCTAAGGACGGAATGAGTGCAGAAGAGTCTGTTTGTGCGGAATGTACACTTGTAAAACTTTCGCATGAAATCGACGAACTTCAAAATAAACGGTCGTCGGCTCTAAATACTGATGGGCATACAACTGCTGCTACAAAGAGAAACTAATTTAATATAGAACACAAAACTGGAGGTGAAGATTACCATCAAGAGGGCATTGATGAAAATGATCATGAAGACAGTGATAGTGCTGAAGACCATGATGAAGATATTCTCGATGCACTGACACACCCTCCAAAAAATTTGCTGCAACAAGCGACATGAAGGCAGAAGACGCCGAGAATACTAGCTACCTATTTCCGGAAAGCCCTAATGAACTTGTTGATAGACTAAGATATTTGATTGACCTTCACAAACGCGGGGATCACACGCATATTAACGATATGTCTTCAATTATCAGCAAACATAAATATCGGGATATATTGCATGATGTGATGAATTGCTTTCTTTAGATATTGTAGTTACAAAATAATAATAAATTACTATTTTAAAATAATTTGTTTTTCTTTATTTTTGTGTGTCGTATCTTTTTTTCCTCGCAACTTTGAAGTGATGCTATGAACACTTAACTATGAACGGAAAGATATGCATATATAATGATAATAAAGATTTAGTTTAAAAATGGATGGATTGTGGACTGCATACAAAACTTTATTTCTGTCAACATGTACAAATTTGGAGACAGTTGGCAACATAATGTAATTTATATACATATGGGTAGGGGACAAACCGAAGGATCGATCGAAGAATTGGCATGGATTGCTGTGTATTGTGGAGGAGGAATGCTAAATATTGGGATTGATAGAACCATTGGGATTGATCGAAGGATTGGGATTGATCGAAGGATTGGCATGGGTTGATGTGGATCGTGGAAGAGCATTGCGAAGGAAGGGGGTTTTTTTAATGATTAGGATTGATCCAAGGTTTGTGATTGATGAAAGTATTGGTATGAGTTGTTGTGAATTGTGGAGGAGGAATGCGAAGTATTGTCGTGGATTGGTGTGAATTGGTGTAGATTGGGGTGGATTGTATTGGTGAGATTGGTGTGTGGATTGGGGCGGATTGGTTTGTGGATTGGTGGGCGGATTGGTGTTTGGATTGAAGCGTGGATTGATGTATGGATTGTTGTTAGTGGTTTGTAGATTTGTGTGTGGATTGGTATGTGATTGGTGTGTGGATTGGTGTGGATTACTGTGTGCATTGGTGTGGATTAGTTTGGTTATCAGTGCTGATGTATGGAAATATTGCAATATTTAGTGAAAGATTGATAAATAAATAAGACTTTAATTTAATTATTTTATATTTTTGAAGTTTTTGGATTATATAAAAAAAATTTGTATTTATTTTTAGTTGCAAGGTTTTTCCAAGGCTTGTAGTCAAGGTTACATATGTGTGTTCAAGGTGATGTTCACCAGTTTTAACATGGTTTTTGGAGTCATTAGTGCCAACTAGGCGTTGAAAATGTAAACAAATGACAAACGAAAAAACCAAAATGATTGGTGGAGTGCATTCGATAGAATGAGCAAAGGTGAAGGGGTAGGATAGCAGAATGTAAATACAATGTGGTTAATTGTGGTGGGGGGGGGGCAGTCATCTGCTGGACGTGGTACAGCAAACCTCCGGAAATGTTAGTTTTTTAAAATAATTTTTTATAAATTATTGGAAGTTTTCAATTATTTTTGGATTTTTAGAGAATTTTCTGATTTTTTCTATTCATAGTCATGGTGACGGGGTCAAGGACATGGGTAAAGATCAAGGCCACTAGGATCCTATATGGTTGTCTGGTGACATAATATGGTGGCATGTTTGCTCTGTCTGGTCTTCGGTCCCCTTTAAACCTTTATATTCAAAATTTCCATTTAAATTTTTTTTTTATTTTGCTAATATTTTAAATAAATTTTTAAAAGTTTTCATAATTTTTTATAATTATTTGAAAATTTTTGCGAATTGTAGGTTTTTAGTTCATTCAAGGTCACGGTCATGGATTTAAGGTCAAAGGTCAATGTCACCTGGATCCAATATGGTGGTTGGGTGACCTCACAACATGGCAGTCAGTCTACTCCGGCTTCGGATCCCGTGTATCGATTTGCAACATCCTGTGCCCATAAAACCAAAATGGCAGCCACTGCTATGACCTCAAAAACATTTCGCAATCCTCTCGGATTGGCGTTTTGGGGAAAATTGTTTTTGCAACAAGGGGATTTCTACAATTTAGAAGGGAAAAACGGGAAATGTTGAGAAAAAAAAGTAAATTTTTAGGGAAATTTAGTTGATTTTGAGGGAAGAATGGAAAATTTTGAGGTAAAAAGGGACATTCAAGATGGCGGCGTCTGGCCCCATGGCTCCACTGCCTCCAGCCCTTGTCTTAAAGTCATCATAATACTACTACCGTGAGACTATAGGTGCATCGAATTGACTATTCAGTCTTCTTTTATTGGAAAGATATATTTCTTAATAATTTATGTATCTGTACGGCCCCAACCTTCTAACAAACGTTTTAACGATAAAACTTACTGTAATATAATTTTGTAAAACTGTAGCTTTACTATTAGTCGTTGGAAAGTAATATTTCATAGAAGCATCTTTTGTGCAATAATACAACCCCAAGTGCGTAAACTTATCAGGGCTTGAACAGAGTCCAGACGCAAAGACAATTTATCAAGTCGCGTGTTTACGTTATGTGCTGTAATTTCGTAGAAGGTATATAGGCCCTTATGTATAGTCGATTTGTATCCCAGTTGGAAACCCACTTTCACTTAAAACACAAAATTTATGGAACGTTGTAGGGGCAGCTAAATCTGATTACATGTTTTGCATACAGAACTGTTAAAATAATTAGTATTCAAAGTTAAGTGCTGCTTTGAGTGGACTACATACAACTATGCATTATGATCCGTTGAGTAGTGTGTATTTTCAAGCCTCGTAGTAACCAATTTACATTCCATCACTGAAAGATATATATTTTTTTTATTTCATATTACTGTATAACACTGCTATTTTATACTTGTCATAAATACTTGTTGCACACACATGTCTAGAAATTTGTTCGCATATATACGTGCTTTAAAATTTAAGTGTAGATATTTCCGATTAAANGTTGCACACACATGTCTAGAAATTTGTTCGCATATATACGTGCTTTAAAATTTAAGTGTAGATATTTCCGATTAAAGTTTTTATACACACAGAATATGTTCAAATTATTGAATATATACTTTCTATGTAAAAGTATGAAACGGGCTGTAAAATCGAATGTGAAAATACAACACCGGCAGTGTCACATTTTTGAAACATAATTTTAACACTTATTACGGCAGTTCATGAACCAACTTTGGAGACATTCGCAAAAGACCTAAANATTTTTGAAACATAATTTTAACACTTATTACGGCAGTTCATGAACCAACTTTGGAGACATTCGCAAAAGACCTAAATAAATCAGCCTCGTTTTTATTATAGGGGTGGTTTCTGGCATGAACGTTAAACAGTAAAATGCAAATACGTATTTCCTTACACCTAAAAATTTTCGCGTGAATTTCCTCCCAAAAATTATTGTTATTTTTATCTTGTCTAACACGTGTGTAGGTAAATACATTATCAATACAACCTTTTTAAAAAAAATTAAGGCTTTTTATACGTCCCTTTAAGAGATACCCTTATTTTCAGTTCAACCAATTCTGCCACAGTGTATAACATTGAGTACATGATGGACTTAATGGTTATATTTGTCCGTAACTGTACACTGAGATGCTTAGTGCCCAATTGTCTTCTATGTGGGTAACTGATTAATAAATCTTGCTATTGCTATAGGTTATTAATTGTTTATGTAACAATCGTCGAACACGATTCCTACAAGTCATCAGTTGTGATAAACGAAACCAGCACTGTGCTAGATAAATTTAAGTACGTATAAAAAAAAAATTTTTGTTTTCATCACCCAATACCATATGTTAAAGTGAGTCTTGAAATGGGGTCTTACGATTGGGTCGTTTCATATGAAAATGATTCTAGAGTACTTTTTGGCTGTATTTAATTTTGGATAATAACGTTAATTATCCATCGATGTTAGGACTACCGCAAGTGACAGCAATACTGGGAACAGTTTAACGCTCGCAACATTATAAATCGCAGTCTTGGACTGAATTAAGGTATTTTAAAGTGCCAAAAACTTCTCAGTGTTATTTTAGTAGGCCTAGAAGCGTGGGAGGTGTAAGGGCGACCTTTGTGCGCACATCAAATCTTCGGTCGCCTTTACTTGCAAGGCACTGAACTTAAGTGCAGTCTTTCCCTTGTCGGCTCACCTCTATTAGACTTCCAGTGGCAATTCTTATCATTTAATGGTGTAATAATAAAGACGAATGTGTGCTATATGCTTAATTCGGGCATTTTGCAGTCTACAACTGACGTTTCGTGCCTAACAATGATAGTGGATCACTCCTATTAACCCATTTCACAAAAAAAACATATCAGAGGCCTGTAAAAATAACAAAGAGTAGTATTTGGAAATTAAAAAATATCTTTGATACCATTCGTAAGCAGACACCGTTCAAAAATATTGAACAGTTCATAAACGACAATTATACTATTCCAATTTTGTACACTGTTTGGGTGACTATATGCAGACGGTGCCCTTAATCCTTGTAACTTACTATAAAAGGTAAGGAAATTTTAATTAGAATGTAAAATAAATTTAGCATTAAAAAGAGATTAGCCAAGTGTGATACATTTGTAGTTCTATATTTTAATCCTTTTTGTTGAGGTTTAATGAATAAAGGCCTTTTAATAAACGAAATGTTTTATTATACTTTAACAGCAAAACTGATACAACAATGTTGACCGTTATATATTTATCAACTAGAATAAACAAAACACTACATAGTGTTGCCAACAACTTAAAACTGAAGTTACCAAATAATAGTTATTACATTGCCATATTTTAACACTTTTTTTTCTGTAATTCTTCAAAAGTGGGAACTTTTGCCATTATTTTCTGTGGGTTCGAAAAACACGTGGTGGAAGTTACGGGTATGTTTTCTCGGTGGGTCTGTCCGATTCCCCAAGTTCTGTTTCGTTGCATTCCCTCGCTGCTACGCTGGGGAGCCATTTCAAATTATTTCTGCTCTTGATCTCTGTCGTATCATACGTAGCGCACAAATCATTAATTTGGTTGCGTCAAACAGCTTCGACACTGTCCAGAAGAGATAGATAGAGAGAGAGAGAGAGAGAGAGAGAGAGAGAGAGAGTAGATTTTGGGTAGTGCCAGACCACGGGTTGCTCTGGGTGTGAGGGTCCCCTGATGGTTTATGCTGGGAAAAAGGGTGGCGGGGAGCGGACGGCGTATCACATTATCAGCTCGGAAATCGTAGCGGGTCAACTGGGAACGCACCTTCGCTCTTATTGAGTGCATCTCAATCCTTGTCCATGGGGAGGATTCGTCGACGTGCTGCTGCTATACTCCATTGGATATCGGGTACAGCCATTTGGTGAGTATTCCCCAAAAATGGCAACCTGCGAAGCGGCTCTGCCGTGGTGTCGATAAAGTTGTCCGTCATATCAAACACTGCAAGAAAAATCTCTGGTAACCTTCCTAACATGTCATGTAAGTTTTTAGCTTATACGTAGGGGCAGTGATATTTCGCGAAAAGATTTCGAGTCAAGATACAGTCCAAAGCACTGTAGGGTCTTCCAGCTTCTTTGATTGCTGAAAAATGTTCTGGCCCGTGTTAACCGTTTGCGCACGAATCACAAAGGTCCAGTGTCGGAGTTACTTAGTCCTGAGTGGCTTGGTCGAAGACGGACACGGCACCAGCAGCCAATGGAGGTATAACAACAGCTGAGGTGTGTATATAGTATTGAAGTCTACTGTGTGCTCCAATTTTTACGCGAAAAGTCACTGGCCCTACTTATACGTAGTGTGGGAAAGTACCATGCATTGGTGTACGGATACGAAAGTGTTTAGCTCGGCTACTATTGGTATTTTGCAATGATAGTACCAATTAGGATGTTTCATACGCCTTTTTTGGAGCGCTTCCACGTGTGTATAAAGAAAAACTTCACCATAACAGTTTTCGTATCATTCCTAAACACTGGCGGGGTAAGTTTCAGAACTATTTCTTAGAGTGAGGGTCCTTCGCTCTGGGAGGTGCTACCTCGTCCCTGGGTGTCAATAACCGTTTCTATTTTAATACTTAACTGCGCTCTGCGAACTGTGGGGTAGTAACAACGAGGTGTAAAAAAAACAAGTCCTCAGCGAGGCCACACGTGCAGGGGGATTCATCCACGCCTGCATCAACGAGCTTTCCGACAGGAACGCGAGGCGGGCAAGTCAGCCAGCACGTGTGCGCTGTGTGGGCCCACAAAAAGAACGACGGCACGNAGCTGTGTGCGTCCGCCCACACGCTCTGGTAGCCTCCGTTCGGTCGTACCGACGTCTGGCAGACGGGCGGTTTCGTCAAACAGCACGAAACGGCCGTCGGCACGAAGGAGCTAGGGCTGGTAACAAGGAGGTCTCGAATAACGGGAGACGTCGTGCTATGAAAATGTCGAGGCAGGTTTGTGTATTCAATGCATGTAAAGTGTGGAAGGTTTTAAACAAGTGACCAATTAATGACGCTAAACTTTCAGGCTCTGATACAACAGGTACTTTTTTATTTTGACAGGCTAGGTTTTCAATGCTGTGGGCATCGCAACATGGAGGACAGACTACATAATTTCGCCATACACATCCACAGACAAGGCTACCCCTTGGCTGGTAAAGCGGCGTCCGGACCAACAGGCCACGCAGCGCTGTGCCAGACCTCACCGAGTGAAATGAAAACCATATTTGTTATTGTATAGCGCCAAAAACATGTTTGGTTGCCGCAGCAAAATATTTGTTGAGTAAACAACACTTGGAAATTAACGAAATTATTTTTTTTCATTCGCCGAAATACATGTTTGGATAAACAAAACCTCTTCGTTGGACCGAAAAAAAAAAAATTTGTGTCAACAAGTAGTTTTTTTTTAAATCAATTGTTTATATTTGTTGGCACATTCATTTTATTGTATTCGTTTTCAAATACAGCAGTTTGCTTGCTTTTTCTATGACAGTCAGACTAGTAGCAGCGTTTATTAGTGCTTAATAACAGTAAAGACATCGTAATATACAAATCAACAGAAAACTAAAAATAAAAGCTGTACAACATGAAATATTTATTTGCACACGCTCTTCAGTATTTGAAATGTTTGTATTTAAAAACTTTACAACTTTACATTTACAGTACTTACTTTAGCTGAAATCGCTTAGCACTCGGATGCAGACGATGAAGATTTTAAACCCCGTCGGGCTTGAAATTTTATTTTTATAAATATTAACCGAAACTGTTTAATGTGCGTAGAATCAATCAAATCTTTTGTTGCACCAACCAAATATTGTTTTGGGGCAATCATCAAATAAAGCAACAAAATGATTTATTTACAACAATAAAATATTACATTGCCCNTTATTTACAACAATAAAATATTACATTGCCCCTATAAAAATAATTAATTTGGTTGTGCCAAACAATCTTGGTTTGATACAACAAAACCTTTTTCTCAGTGAGAGTATCGATAAGTATACAGAGGCGAAACGGCGTGTCTGTTCCTTTGATGTAAACGAACTCGGTCGCTCATTGGCCGCGCGACGCTGTGGAAACTGACCTCGTGTCTGATTGGCTGTCGCACGTTATGGAATACTTCCTATTGGTCGGGCTGCTGTTTTGCAAGATGGCCTACAGGAGCTGATTGGTGGACAACGTTCCGCCTTATTGCTGGTCGGCGCGGCCATTTTGCTTGCGTGTGTGCCTGGAGTCGCCATACACACCACCATTTAACCTCTGTATTTTTGGTTACTCTGTGTCCAGAGCGAACAAATAAAACCTGTTCACGGTTAACTGAGCACTTTTGAAATCACCTTTTGAAAAAAGTCACCGCCTCTAATTACATGTATTTTAACGAGCTCACTGACCAGCATGCGCTGAGTACAGTTGGAAACAACAGAGGTAAAGTAGTTACATGTATTCATGTTGAATTATAAGTCTTAGTTAAACATTTGTGAATATGGAAATGAATTATTTTGAATTATGTTTTCTTTTAATACATACGAGTATAAGAACGAGAATATTGGTAAAATATAAACTTTTCCAATAATTCGATAGTTTTACTTGACGGTACATGAATACGGTGATCAGGCCGATGGCAATGTTTATTCTACATATGGTGGAAGAATACACAATGACTTTAAAAAATACTCCGTTTACCGCGAATAGCCTATCGACAAAATTCGCCACACTGTGCAGATGCGAGCACAAACTATTAGTGGCGAGGCGTGGAAGCGTTGCAAGGCATGCGCTGCTTGGTGAAAACTGTACGCAATTCCGAGTGGGTTCGTCGGACCGACTGACTGTCAGCAGCAGAACAAGTCGCGTGCAGGAGAAGGAAGGGCGCTACAGTAGCACAAACCTCGGGTATCGGGGCACACGTTCATTGGTTGAGCGGTCGGCAGGCACCTACACAAACACAATGTCACGTGGCGTACAGCTGGGGTTAAATAGAGCATGCCTTGCCATGTACCCAAGTTTCACCACTGCAAAAACACACCATAGACCAAATATGAGGTAGACTGATAATCGTCTTACGTGCATGCATCCAATATAGACCTACTCTACACAAACATATCGGTCAAAGTCACATGGTCAACACTGATGGAAGCGAATGTTTAAGGGTAGTCAAATTTCGCGAATAGACTTAATGACAAGTTATACTTAAAAACCCTGTCGGGTCATGTGCCTGTATTAATTGGCTGAAATACTTTTTGGCACGTGTTGGCTGTCTGCTCAAGAATCACGTAGGAGCCGTGCCGGTGTTGCCGAATTCTGTGAGTGGCCCGGTCAAATATGAAAACGCCTTCTCAAGCAGACAGCAACCAATGACGATAGACAAACTGCTGTTGGGTGCTCATAGTATTTAAGTCTAGAGTGTAATAAATTTTTTTCGCGATAAATCTCCAGCTATATGTATGTTTATAGCTTAATTTTCAAGGCGAGGATTTTTACATGGATAAAATACTTTTATCAATTTTTATTTAATCTACTTGCACTAAAAAAAAGGTTGCAGGAAGTTAACAAGCATCTCAAAGCCATTGTTTTCGTAGACAGTGTTCTAACCTCAAATCCTACCCACACCGTTTTATGATTGTTGCAATAGCTGAAGAGCAGTCCAGTGTAGGGACACGGAATGACTACTGCGCAGCTTGGGTGCGCAGTCTTCCCCATTTACCCTCTACGAAACGAACACGACCCAGCGAGTGTCGGTACCAAATGAAAATGCGTATTTGTACGCGTTCTATTCGGACGGTTTTGCTGAGGTAGCGCGGGATTGTTGTGAGGTATTGGCTACTGGCACAGGTTACTAACGTCGTGTGTAATTCATTGAGCAACGAGTTTCGAGTGGAGCCATCAACAGATAGAAAGAATGAATGTTCTATACAGACAAAAGCCGCAATTGTATCCAAAAGACCATAATTATCACATTAAAAATTAAAAAAAATTAATAAACTGTGCTTGGCTCTAAATTCTCCGGGCGACATGGGTTGCTAAGTGGCTGAAGTTAAGTCTTTAGACGTCGTACGACGAACAGTTTCAAACAGTTATCTCTCTCTCTCTATCTGTCTCCACATCCCCTCTCCCCCTCTCTCTTTATCATACTTTGCGTTGTATGTTTGTGCACGCCCGTGTGTAACATTTATTTAGGTCGGCCAAGATTTTAAATACTTAAATAAAATCATTTTGACTGAAATACTACTGTTGTTAATTATGTAAAGACCTATAAACAATACACATTTTTGAAATGAATGAGGCAACAGTTTACCACAAGTTATAAATAATTGTTAGAAATTGTAATAGTTATACACCTCTATCGACACACTCAAGGTATGCGAAGCCCCTGTTGGCTGCAAAGTGGAGGGGTGACTGCCTTCTTTACCCCCTGTTATGAGATTTGAGTGGCTCTTAACAACGAGGTCTTGAGAGACGATGAAGGTGAAATGAGGTGTGAATGTAGCAGCGCCTGAATACAAGGGCGGGGGGAAACAGTAGATCCCCGAGAAAACCCGCCGACCAGCGACATCGTCGGGCACGATTCCCACTTGCGAAAATCCGGGCGTGACCCAGCCGGGGATTGAAAACGATTCGCCTTGGTAGGAGGCGAGCAGTCTAACCGCTCAACCACCGCAGCCCCTTACACGTGTTTCCATCGTGTATTGTTTGTTACCTCTTGTGTATTAGCACGAACGCTTAGAGCTTGATGACGCAAAGATAGGAAACGTTCAGCCACTCTGAATATACACAAAGGTGAAGATCTGTTTGAACAAACGAAGCGTTCGTTCCTACATGGCACAAAGACACACGTAGGGGATCGTATATAATAGTTCGTTTGGCCAAAAATTTACTAACACCACAACCGTTTCTATTCAAATAATAAATTTCACCCATTAAATTGGCAAAAACTTTATGTTTGTTCAAAAAAATTTGCCTGGAAACTAACACTTTATTCGACTGACTCTACAAGTGTCTATTCAAAGAAACTTTGTCTACGTTCACTGAATTCTGGCGCTAAAGAAAATTATTAACGAAAAAATCAACTTTAAATATAAAATTGTTACAGGTTAAACAAAGAATGTTTTGTTAAATAAAAGTTATACAGCTGACTTGAAATTTTATAAAACATAAGTCATCCCTTACGTGCCATACAGTTATGCCCTTATGACCCATAAAACGGATAAAACTGTAATTTTCGGCATATTTCAATATGCATCTACAAAATGCAAAATTCTGTGCAGATTAATGTAATTTAATAAAAGTTGATAGCAAGATAGTTTATAATTATGTTCGATGAACAATATAAGGCTAACGCATTTTCTGAACACAAATGTCTTCCAATCGCTGACAAAGTTTATGCATTCTTGTTTACTTTATTAAAACGTGCGTTGGTTACGTATTTATAGACTACAATTAGTACTATCGCATGCAGCGGCACGTGTACAGCATATCTTTAAAATCTGTAATAACAGAGCAAATGGGGCACATCGTCGAATTTATTTGTGTCAAGCAACTTTAAAGTTGAATTTCGATATTTCTCCCAAGTCCCAGCAAAGCAATTGATCAAAACTCGCTTTCAGAAAATAAAACATTTCACTTTCCATTTATTTCAGTACGTTGACGAACGCAGATAATCGCCGTCAGTTGTTTTTGCTGAATTTTTGCTTCTTCCTGATCTCAGAATTAACTAGGCTTAATATGCCGGTAAAATCAAATATAATGAAGCAAATCATCTTAGGTACTTTCCAAAATAGTGTAACTGTTTTAAGAAAAACGTCAGTATAATAAATGGAAGTGTCAGCAGATTTATAAAACTCACTCCAAGGGTAATATTCGCCTATATAATATCTGCAGTCCTGGAGTGTCTAGCTTTTATTTGATGCCTGACCAAGAGTTTAAAATTGAGTGAAACATAATTTAAGGGGATCTTTCCTCCGTCGTAATAGATTGTCGGTTTTTCTTGATATTTTGTGTTTTTTCAAAAGGAAAATTTAAAAAGTTCCCCTAAACCCAACTGGCTATTGACCTTTCACAGAACTCATAATTAGGCTACGTAAGAATTTGGCAAAATAATATTATTGCATAAACACGAGTACGTTGATCAACGACTATGTCTGTACTGCTATGTAAGGTCAATAACTAGTTAGGATTAGCAGTACTTTCAGAATTTTCTTTTCTTATAACATAAAGAAGCTTGGCAAAAACCAATAATTCAATATGCCGGGGAAGGCTTCCACTAGAGGACCGTATTTACCGAAGTAATTTTGTATCCTTTTTATGGACGTCTTCGTCAAACGTTTCGAATCCACGACATCATTGGCAAATCCGAATATTTCCTGATCTCTGACTTCATTCGTTATTGCTAGCAAACAAAGACGAACCATCAGTTATCTAATGGGCGTTTAGCACTACAGACAAAGGCGGGTTGAATGTTGACGCCCACTTCGTTACGTTGTTTCAATCCAAGTGGCTTCATCTAACCTACTCCATGCCCTCTAGACTCCATTCAACAACCAAGCTCTTTTAAGTGCACACTCTTGTCGTGTCTCAACTTACAAGGAAAGAACCATTACGTGCTTCGATTTTCTTTCTCTCTNCTTTTAAGTGCACACTCTTGTCGTGTCTCAACTTACAAGGAAAGAACCATTACGTGCTTCGATTTTCTTTCTCTCTCTCTCTCTCTCTCTTGCACCAGAATTACGTCACACAGTGCACACATAGATAGTCCAACTCGTACTGAGACAGTGTAGCATCATGATTAACGAAGTTCTACACTTCTGCAACGTCACGTGTGTTCACAAACCTGCCATTTTTACTTATGATTTTGATTACTCTNAAACGAAGTTCTACACTTCTGCAACGTCACGTGTGTTCACAAACCTGCCATTTTTACTTATGATTTTGATTACTCTTCATGTGTAGTATACTCGTCAATCTTCTCTACACTCCAACTTCAGGACAATATTGAGAAAATAAGATTATTTATTACTTTTAGAGTAACCTAACAATTAGTAAGAATATTTAGCTTTCAATTCCAACCGACTAAGTATTGTATCTTCTTCCTAAGTTTTTTTTTCTCATTAAAGCCAAAACCTAATACAGATTTAAAAAAATAATTTTTCAGGATACCGTTTTTACGTAAAGATTTTTGTTTACATTGTGCGCAGACGGAATAATTACGTATACAAATAGTGTCACAAAATAAATATTATTTAAACTACATGAAATATCTTTGCAGTTAGCAGCTCCTGAAAATTTGAAATGGAGACTGGGTAAATTGATAAACTAATTTTTAACGAGTGGAAAAGAAAATTAAAATTTATTGTTATAGTGAACCCTCGATAACTCGGACTAATCGCAGGAAAATATTATCCAAGTTACGATTAGTCCGCATCCTGAGGAATTAATTACATGTCGCGGTTCTAGAAAAAGTCGGCTGTTATTATTTACCGAAATACACGTCTGTATTGTGGGCTAAATACATTCACATGCCAAAAAAAATGATCAGCATAACCGAGTGGCGTGAGTACGACGGAGGTTGCCACACAGCATCGTCACAGCCAGACATGTGTCCCACTTGCGTTTAATGCGATTAACGTGTACGGATGTGCCACTAGAGAGCATCCGTGATCCTCCATCATTCGCATCTGCAAGACACAGAATCTAAGTAGCAGTGTGATCCACAGAGCCAAGTTAAGTGATCATGCAGCATGCCCCGAAAGTGCATTCGACAAGTCTTTGCCCAAATGTATGAGTTTGGGAGACGCCGTGTCATCTGTCTCCGAGAGGCTGGTTGGACTTTTCAGAGCATTCATCGCCACTTGAACCGTTATACCTACACTGTGAGTGGACGTTGAAGATATAGGGAGCAGGAGGGTACACACACACGTCGAGAAGTCTATGGTCGAATCCGGCGAACCACCAGCAGGAAGGATTGTTTCATCGTGCGACAGGCTGCAAGTACTCCACGGGCGTCGCTGCGCACCATCCAGGGGCGTGTTACGGCAGATGGGGATACGTCTGTGTCCACCAGTACCATATCCACACGGCTAGCAGAGCGGTATCTGTCATTACGGTGTCCTTTAGCGACGTCTACAATTGCGACCTGAGCATTGCCGAGCACGTGTGATCTGCCGGGTACGGGCAGCATCGCAACTTGCGGATTTGCGAGAAGTAGGTGTTCACCGCCGAATCACGTTTCTCTCTGGATACAGACGAACGCCGAATTCGAGTCTGGAGATGTCTTGGCCACGCCATGACCCACGCTTCATTGCAGAGCGGCACACCGCCCCAGCGAGATGTGTCATGGTGTGGGGTGCCATTTCATACGATACCCGCACCCCACTGATGGTGATAGAAGGAACCTTGACGGTGCGGCGATATTTACAGGAAATTCTGCGACCATATGCGCTTCTCTTCCTGGTGTCTGTCTGCTATGTATGCACCCCCAACCCCTTAATAACCTTTAAGCCAGCAACCAGAACTACACCAAACTCTGTCCACGTGTAGTATTTGAAAAGTAAATGTTTCCTATCAAGCCGGATACTTATTTTCAAAATGATGGAAATTTGTAAAATAAAAGGATATTATGTTATATCTCGAGAACCATTAAATTTATTTAGCCAAATTAGTTACCTCGACAGTGCGCGATGAGTGCATTAAATTGAGAAATCGATGATGTTATTGGGCCGCCATTCTAAAAGAATGTGCCACATGAAATAATTAAGATTTTACATTACATTCCCGTAATTTCAAAACCGATTCCTGCCAAATGTGGCGTATAAGTGATATTGTTTAAACCCATGTTAATATACGCAATTTTAATGAGTCAGGCACTTATTTTGAAAATGACTGCCATATAATATGCGTAGTCACATTTGATATATATACAACACCTCTTAATCAATTTCTTACAAAATGTTCATGCTGAAAGTATCTAATACAAACTACAAGCATGTCAAAACCATAACCTATTTGGTCAGACATTTTGTAAGATAGCGCCACATTAAAAATAAATATTTTGTGTCATACCTACCAAATTCAAAAATCCCATAATACTACTACTGTGGGTAAATTAAACTAAAAGGTTTTAGTATGTCAGACCCTTATTTCAAAAATGGCGGCCATATACATATTTTGGCATCAGCATGCTTTATCTATATAATCATTTAACAAATTTCAACGTATATTTGTATGCTGTCAGTATCTGTTACAACCATCAAATGCATACACCCAGGGCCATTTTTGTACACTATTTTGTAAAATAATACCACATTAAGAAAACCAAATTTTGTCATGCATCGGGAAACAATCAACCGATTCCTACGTAAGTTGGCACACAAGTAGTAATATGGTAGGCCATGTAAACTGATAGTTTTTTTTTAAAGTTATACTTCTTTTGGCGCGTTAAGAGTAAAAGTTTAGTGTGCAACGGAAGTTGCGCACGCACAGTGTAACGAAATTTGACAGTGAATGTGGTAGGAGTATAACCCAACGCGCATGCGCGTATCGTCTAGCTATATACGAACGCAAGGTACACAACATAGCACGTGGTTATATTTAAAACCGACCAAAATAAGTTCATGTAATAAGCAAATTTAACAACATTTCATTTATACTAGTAATTAATTNGTATATATATATATATATATATATATATATATATATATATACATGTGTTATTAATTAATTTTACTTACATTGTTCCGAGCAAAATTTGTTAGTGACAAATATTGTATAATAAAATCTTGAAAGTGTTTTCAAGTATTTGAAGTTAATTTTTGTAAGTATTTAAATATTTTCTTTAATCAAACCTTTATTAATTGTATTTAATGTCTTTATTCTGTAATTTTATCGTTTTCCTACATACATAAATTATTTGCATACGTAACAAAATTTTATTTTATTCACGCAAAAGAAGTATAACTTCTAACGCGCGCACCTAAGTACACGCACCCATGTATTTTAAGAGGAAAATACACTTTTTTTTTCTTTCGAAATAGTGGTCATACAATCATTTTAGCAATGTATGCTATAAGTACGAAGCAATGGAACACATTTTAACTTTACCTTTTATGCTGGCAGTATCCACACAAGCGTCAAATGAGCTTACACTAATTTGTCCGTCTTTCGAAAGATGGGACCACATGAAAAATTGAGCTTTTCTATCCTACATCAGGAAAAGCGAACAAATTAACTGACACCCACCAAATTCAGGGAACAAGTCAAACATTTTACCTCAAGGAGGTAGTCACATAGTATGAATATTTTCTGTTAATATGCCATATGTCCCTAAAAATGTTAACCGAACTTAATACGTAGTATTGTCTATGACCAACATGGAGTTTCCCAATTCATAACCGTTTTGTCCTACATTATTTGAGACACCACCACTTGAGAAAATGGATCCTTTATGCCATATCAAAACCAATCAACCTATTTCCACCAAATTCTGCACACAAGTAGTGCTATGGTAGGCCAAGTAAACTGACATGATTTAAAAGAATTACGCTAAATTNTATTTCCTCCAAATTCTGCACACAAGTAGTGCTATGGTAGGCCAAGTAAACTGACATGATTTAAAAGAATTACGCTACATTTTTTTTTTTTCAAAATGATGTTTATTTAAATATTTGAGGTTGGTAAACCCAGTCAACCAAAACTATAGACTGATTAAAACCGAAGTTGATACTTCCAATCTTACCTCCTCGTTCTGCTGTCGGTTGGAGACGACAGTTTATGGTACGATGCGTTCTGTGTTCGAGTCCCGGGTAAGGCACGTGTGTATTTATTATTGTTTCATTATTATTGAATGTGTTTCTGGTTTAATCATGTCAACGAGACGTAAGACCAGCCTTTCATCTAAAATTTTAAGAACTTCGTCAAAATTATTTCCGTCCATGTAGAGGAAAGTTTTTTTTTTTTTACAATTTTTTTCTTATTAATTTTTAAGACTAAGTAAATTATTTAATATTTTTTCATATGTTTTGTTTTTAGGTCTTTGCTTGCTTTTGACGAAATTGAATACCGTGTATTATTTCCGATGAAACTATGTTTCCAAATGTTCAAGATATTTTAAAATAAAATTGTCATTTTTTGTACAAGTGGCTTTACGAACTGTTCCACTCTTCTTAGTCCCAGATATATATGTCCCTAGTTGTAATTCACAAACCACTCATTATAACGAAATTGTCTCAATATAATGGTGATGCATTTCGATGTTCTTGAACATTTGTTTAAAATTGTTTTCAATCGGATAAATTTAAGGAACCTGCTTAACAAATTGTAGTATTAAATCACACTGGTTAAATCTTTTATTCTGTAGTACGGAAAACCGGCAACTCTAAGTTAACTATTCGTTATTCTGCTAAGCAGGTATGTCAGAAATAACAAGTTCTCAAAATACCGTGAAATATATTAAGTAAAAAATGTATGTGTTTATGTATAGTTGCTTAGCTACAGATAAACACATAAATAATTTTCTACCTTGTATTGGCATTCTTTAAGTAATTAAAAAAAGGAGAAAATTAACAATATTTGCGAATTTTAACAAGAGATCATAAATTGTGTCTAAGAAACAAACGGACAATTGCATAGTTTGTTCACACTCTAGACACCGTAAATATCCGTCGGACTTTTGGCCCACTTTCTGAATTATTATGCTAAGAAAATAAATAACCTTAGAATTAAACATTTGTGTCGCATATTTGTGCACCCCTGCGTATCGGTCGGAGGTAGGAACGTGCTACACCTTGTCAGAGGAAAATGCTGCTTCGTTGAAATGAAAGAGATGACGAGGGTGGACGAAAGAAACGTCAGTGCTTAGGGGATCGGAAGGGGAAGAGGGTGGAAGGTCGGTTGGCGCGGAGAATGTCCTTGTAAGTTCTCCGGAATCGCTAATATTTTACACCGCCGGGGTAAAGAAAACTTTATACAGGAAAATCTTGTAAACCTGCCTCTTCGCCCTGTAGGGCTGCTTTCAGGTCTCAGAGCAAGAACCGTATACGTCAGACACCCGCGCGTAGATCACCTGAGAAATAGTTTCAAGAATTCGGTGTTCAATGTATGACAGCGAATCCTTGTAGTGGTCTGTTAGAGATGTGTTCTATCGTCGTTCGCATAACAATTCTGGTGTTATTGTAAATTACATTAANCCTTGTAGTGGTCTGTTAGAGATGTGTTCTATCGTCGTTCGCATAACAATTCTGGTGTTATTGTAAATTACATTAAACAAATTGATGTTCGTGATATTATATGTTGGAAGACTTTTGCAATTCATGAGAGTGTACTTAAACCAAACTGCTATTTTGTCTATTGTCCAAGCACCTGTGTTGTTTTCTAGTAAAACAATTAATCTTGAGTTAAGTGATGAAATTTGGATGTTCCGAAAACTAGTTAGTACTACTGGTGATGTTCNAGTAAAACAATTAATCTTGAGTTAAGTGATGAAATTTGGATGTTCCGAAAACTAGTTAGTACTACTGGTGATGTTCATATTCTTGGTCATGTACAATTTGTTAATGCTACTTAAACAAAGGTTCATGATGAGTGTTTTATGATATTTTTTTTGTAACCAACATATCCATATCAACAAGAGGGGTTCTGTAAGTACAATGACGTATATAAATGAACAATCGAAACAATTTTTTCGGTCACAAAATCTGTTCCTTAGCCAGTCTTCCTCATTGAAATGGGTAAAGTATTCGTGAATATTTTTGTTTCATTTGGTTGTGCACAATATATTATGTTGTTTGATTGACCTAGAAGATAACAATCTTTCACGTTTAAGTAACCCTAAAATTTCGTCAAAAATTTACACATATTGTTGATTGACGAGATATTTGCTCTTAGGACTGACTCCGCGGGGTAAGCGAAACACCTTTATCACAGAGCGGGAATCGCCAACGTCCTCGCCTGAGAAGATATCCCGCCAGTTCACCGCTGCAAACTCTTTTCCAGTAATCTGTACTGGATTGAGAAGACTCGTGTGTCAAACTTCGTGTTGTANGGGGGAATTCAGGGCATGAGGTTAGTTACCTAACAGCTGGAAGGACGCGGGTTTTGAATACCAAAATAACACGGCATGTCTTGCATTCCCAGACTCGAGTCGCAGAATAGACAGACGTACAGAGGAGAGACTGCACATGTCGGTGTTCCTGGGCGTTCCGAGAACGCACTCCTCTGTCGATTAGCTGCGTGTTCCTCTTGAATGCGTGGGTATGTCTGGATGTGTTGCCTCGTGAACTGCTTGCCGCTGGCTCCGCTAGCGTCCAGCCGGCTGTAGGCTGTTTACGAGTAAATGAGCACTTTTGAAATACACTTTTTAAAATGTATCTGTCCGTACCTGCAAATATTTCAACGCGCAGACTGACTGGCATGTTCCCAGTAAATTTTGTAACGAAGTAGGGAAAGCAGTTCCACGTCTTACTTTATAATTAAATGTGTTAACGTAAACATGTGTGAATGCTGAAATGATATAGTTTCCTTTACGAACTTAAATGCATAAAAATATAAGTTTTAACATTTGTAAATTATTTATTTTAAAATAATTTTAGTTTAACTTGACCGGCGGGTGAATAAAGTGGTTAGGCCAGTTGGAACGTTAATGTTATACAGTACGGCAGAATACACAATGTGAATACAAGCAGATCTAAAGCAGGGCCTTCACAAGTTCTCAGTTTATCGCGAACAACCTGTAGATCGTAGGCAATGATCTTCAAGTGAAATATACATATCCATTCTTTAAAGCCACTGAGCCGTCGTTTGCAACACACTCACACGCAAAACAGATTTGCGCCTGTGTTGACATTATTCTGTGATCGAGTCAAGCAAGTTGCTCGCGCAGAAGCGCATCGATCGAGCGGCACGTTAGTTCTCTTCCAGAAATAGCACTTGGTCGCCGACGGTCGGCGACTGAATGTTTACACTTTCATGACCCACTTCGACTTATTGTTTCGAGAGTTGCGAACGAGAAAGTCTCCGATGCGAACTGTACATACTCGAGCTGACAACAGCACTCGTATCGTCATCTCGAACAGCGGACTGCAGGCTTGTGTGTCGGCCACGGCGGTACAACCAGTCGTAAACTTAGAGCAGTAGCACGGGTTTGCGGGTAACGCAAACTAGATCGTTGGGCACTGGGGAGCCTCGGGTACAGTTCCAGCCATAACCAACCAGTTGTGAAACACGCCCACGACCGTCGACTCTTGAGTCTGAACGAGTTACGATGGGTACACATAGAACTTCCACGGATAGCAGTCGTGAAGTCAGCTGTTGGTAGTCCAGCAGTCGTGTACGGTCAAACTTAATGTGCGAACTTCCCTACAGCTAGTTGGCTATGGTTAATCAGATATCTTTATTCTAATTACTAAATTTACTAAATTCAATAAAATCGAACAAAATAAGCGTGAATCTAATTTGTGATAATGCTTTTGTATTATATTTGAAAAAAGTAATTCACTATTATACTTAAAAAGAAAACAAATTTTTATTTTCAAATTATATAATAATTGAATTAATTTAAGCCAACTGTTGATTCTCGCACATGGCTGAATCTCAGAAGCCGATTGGTGAACACGTGTAGTTAGTGTGGACTGCGAAATAGCGTCCGCTTATTCTGGGCGGGACTTAGCGATAATTTTTCATCGAGGACCACCACGCATTTTAGTTTAATGCACTCATTTGCAATACAAATATCGCCATGAACGAATCGTGGGAGTACACTGAAGGTTGCCCTACGATACCGTCATAGACAGACATGTGTTCCATTTGCATTTAATGCGGTTTACTTGCACGGATGTGCCAGTAGGGGATATATATATATATATATATCTTACCATCATACATAGCTGCAAGACACCGAATAAGGCCTTAGTAGCAATGTGAGCCGTAGAACCAAGTTCAGTGAACATGCAGCATGCCCCGACGGTGCATTCGACAAGCCTTTGCCCAGCTGAGTGAGTTCAAGAGAGCCCGCATCGTCGGCCTCCGAGGGGCCGGTTGGATGTTCCAGCGCATTGCTCGGCACTTGAACCGCTCTGCCTATTGGCGAGTCGGTGTGTTAGACGCAGTAGGGGACAGGAGGGTGCACACGCCAGTCGAGAAGGCTCGGGTCGACCACGGCGGACCACCAGCAGTGAGGATCGTTTCATCGTGCGACAGACAGTGAGCACTCCACGGACGTCGCTGCGCCACATCCAGCGGCCTTATGCTCGACATCGTTCGGTTTCCTCAGACCGTTCGAGCCGAGTAGAGTGGTGAACCCACACACGGCTTCACGTGTACGAGACTTGCTATGCTGGAGTCGATACCTCTCGCATCCGTTTCGACCATTCGATTCGGGCCAGCGTTGACGCGAGCAAATTTCCAACAAGTGAGCGTCAATTTTGTACGCGCACCAGTTTGCGTGTTCAACTTGCNCCAGCGTTGACGCGAGCAAATTTCCAACAAGTGAGCGTCAATTTTGTACGCGCACCAGTTTGCGTGTTCAACTTGCGATTCTAACGATTATTCTTTTGTAAAAGGAACAATGCCAACGTCGTACAACAAAACGTTTACATCATAATCATATCTCAGTAATAAAGTGTGTTATATGCATTATAATTATTTCACAATGTCACTGGATGAATAGAATAAAATAATAGTTCACGAACATGTACAGTATATGAATGAACTGTCACACGTATTTGTAGTGGGTGGCTGGTNCCAGCGTTGACGCGAGCAAATTTCCAACAAGTGAGCGTCAATTTTGTACGCGCACCAGTTTGCGTGTTCAACTTGCAATTCTAACGATTATTCTTTTGTAAAAGGAACAATGCCAACGTCGTACAACAAAACGTTTACATCATAATCATATCTCAGTAATAAAGTGTGTTATATGCATTATAATTATTTCACAATGTCACTGGATGAAGAGAATAAAATAATAGTTCACGAACATGTACAGTATATGAATGAACTGTCACACGTATTTGTAGTGGGTGGCTGGTTATTGCTGCGGCTTGAAAACTTAAGGTTCAACGGTTCGAATCTGCTTCGNTTATTGCTGCGGCTTGAAAACTTAAGGTTCAACGGTTCGAATCTGCTTCGAGTAGGTAATTTCTTCTTTATTTAAACGTCTGTATTATTTCAGTTTTCTCGCCAGTATAATCATGGAAAGTCTGCCTTGGTAATAGTTACGCTCAATATTTAGTCATAAACGGAAGATTGCAGTGTTTGCTGGAAGTTATTCACTATAAGCGTCGTTTACTGTATATGTTTTTTGTTCATAAGATTTTTTATTAGACGTAGTGGTATTCTGAGCAAATTGATATATGTTAATTGCAATCGTACCCTCTTTTTCAGTCTTCTAAGGATTGAAAATTCGGCTTTTATCAATAGCAAATGCTAGATGACAGATAATGATGTGTAACAGTTTCGTTTTTGCAATAAACTGGTTTTTTTTTTATATTTCGATATTAGATCTTAAAATGCGACAATATTTCCATACGCCATTTGTAGAAAATAGTCTTTCTGTGATATACCACAAATTTCGTTTAATCAGAAATAAAAAAATACGTGACACAAATCAACGTCCGCAATATTTAAATAATTTTGCAACAATGGGACTCCATTTTAAAACAACCTAGTCTAATTAATAATAAACAGCTGTCACTGTTTTAAAAATCATTAGCTATGACCTAAAAACGTAATGAATTAAAAATTAATTTAATAAAATAAAAAATAAAAGTACAATGCGAGGACATTTCTTCCTAATGCTTAGACTAAAACAGAAGTAAGGCAAATTCAATCTGCCTGGGGATTACTGTGATCTTAAGAGCTTGTCGTAGTTTCACGTGTTATTAAACTTCAACTTGGTCGCGATACATTTGCCATTATCTACATGTGACAATATTTTGGTAAAATACCCCTGTTTATAAGTACCCGCCATCGTTCGTTAAGAAGTTCTGAAGTTACACATACAGCGAACTTGTAAATCAGTGGAATTCAACACCATAATTATCACTATACTTATAGCAACTTCAAGTGGAGCCATTGTAACTATTCAAAATTTACAGTAATAATAAGTTAAATCACTGCAAATAGCGGAATTTTAGTGGAAAACTTAATGTTTGTGTTCCGTATGCATATCAACAATTATTTCAACACGTTTGAAAAATTATTGTCTAATGGTGGAAACACAAATACACAAAATCCTTATCCAAATGTGATAAAATTTAAATTAATTTAGGATGAAATGCNTCTAATGGTGGAAACACAAATACACAAAATCCTTATCCAAATGTGATAAAATTTAAATTAATTTAGGATGAAATGCAAAATAAGGGCTAAAATATTTTCGCTTGCACCTAATCAAATTTAAAACATCAGTACAAAGACGTGAGAAATAACATTAATTTCTTAGTATTTGCAGGACGGGATAAAGGGCATGAGTAATATGTAATTGTAATAGACATTATGGCCTTTATACCACCCATTATCTAACAAAAAAAAAATGTTAAATCAGATAAATTTATTGANTTGTAATAGACATTATGGCCTTTATACCACCCATTATCTAACAAAAAAAAAATGTTAAATCAGATAAATTTATTGAATAATAATAACTAATACATGCGTAATCTTTTGGTATGTCAATAACCCTAAAAAAAATTTAATGGGGATAATATTAGGACAGCAGTAACGCAACATAACTTACATGAACAAAAATTTAAATTAAGCATGACAAAAATTCCAAGAAATTTAGTATAAAATGGCAACAAATGTGTTTTAGCACAGAAAAATCGAGCGGACAGTTAAAATTAATTCACAAATTCGAAATAAAATTAAGTGCCGCACATTCAGATTAATTAAAATGGTACATAACCTAATTAATACAACCAATACATGATAATGAAGCAGAGAGGATGAGATAAAATTCTACATACTTCGGAATTAATACTGTAAGTTATTAATTTTTATGATAGCATCAATGCATAAATTAATGTATATTTAAAATAATAAATCTCTGTAGATAATCCTACTTGCATTTGGATTCAATAAATGAAATTAGATAAAACACAAATAAATCCATAATGTGCTTGGTAAATACAGCTGCTTTAGAATAAATTAAAATATGTTAAATGAATTTTCGTTGCAGTCTGACAGATTGTGTTTTTATCTGAATTTGTTGTGAGCTGCCGAGCAACACTATAGTACGGTTGCCAGCGCGCAGTCGCATGCCAGGTGTCATGAACCAGCTTTTCAGCTAATTCGTACTTGAAAGTAATTAGGGACGTAGCTCAATAATGACTGATGATTCTGTAGAGCACAACAGTATCTGATGAGGTTTTATTTCTTGAAGATTATACAGTTGCTATTTAAATGACTATTGATCGGGGGAGCTTTAAATTGAACACAAAGATTATTATTTATTATAGTTGATTCACGCCATTTTATTTAAACCTAACTGGAAAGTCATCACCTTGTTAATGTTGCCGGAGGCTGATTCTACGAGACGGTTAACGACGGTCGGACACACATCTTCCTGGTCTGCTTCGCTCGTCGGGTCCACGCCCAAAGGACTAAAGACGAGATACCCTCGTTCCGGGTGGTACGCTGGCCTATATCAAGCGCGTGGTTCTACGGCCCCGCTCATTGACTGGTGTAGAGGATTTCTGCAACTGTCTTCTTTCGCAAAGATCGACGACCAAATGGTGGCGTTGCAGNTTCGCAAAGATCGACGACCAAATGGTGGCGTTGCAGTCCTGCTCGTTTCCAGGTTTAATGTTTGAAGGTGTGATCAGGCAAGCCGTTCAGCTAAGGCCTGATCACACCATAACACAGGTCACTCAGTTCCAACCACTCGGCTTCCGATCCGAGCACTCAAGTCGCACGGGAGCAGACCAGCAAACACAACTCGACTAGTTACTCGAATACGACTGAAAACACCAGCAGAAGGTATCTGGGACATGTCACGGCAGCTGGGGATACGCATGTGTCCACCTGTACCATATCCAGGCAGTTGGCAGAGCGGGATCTGTCGCCGCGGCGTCCCTTACGACGTCTGCCATTACGACCTGTGCATCGCCGAGTACGTGAGACCTTCTCTCGGGAACGGACAGCATGACAGCTCTTACGGACTGGCGAAGAGTGCAAATTCAGGGACGAATCACGGTTCTGTCTGTATACAGACGACCACCGAATTCAAGTCTGGAGACGTCCTGGCCAGCGCTGTGATACACGCCTAATTGTAGAGTGGCACACAGCCTCAACGAGAGGTGTAATTGTATGTGTGGGGGGGGGGATATTTCATACGGTTCCCGCACCTCACTGGTGGTGTTTGAAGGAACCCTGACGGCGCGGCGATGCATCCAGAAAATTCTGTACGGCAGATTTGGAGAGTCATTTGCGCCAGCTGTAGTAGAATCTTCCTCAGGAAATCATCTGACGTCTGTATGCCTCCACTCCCGACCTTACCGCAGCCTGTTTCCATTCTATGGGTTATCCAACACCTTACTTAGAAAATCCTGCAATGCATGCTTGGTGTGATACAGCACTTTATATGTTCTATATAAATACTACAATATCCCATGCCTGCACCCGCATACGTGCCCCTGCGATGAAACCTTCAGGGTAATCAATTTTATTGCAAGATAAGCTTTTTTTAATCCGTTATATTAGTATCGGTAACGCTTAGAAAACGTGATAAAACCGAGGGACTGATATTTATTTGGTAAAGTGATGGCTTGGAAATTAGTTTCTCTCTGTAGACAGCCCCACTGCTCTCATTCCGTTATTGCCCGTACGAATTTTACCTTCCCATTTGGATGGATAAAACAGAATTTCGCCAACTTGTTAGAATCATACTTTCAGGTGTTAAGTAAAGCTTGGCAAAGGAAATTGAATTCAAAGAGCCGTTGGTTGAAGTGGCTAACAAAATCAGTTGATTTTATGATAAGAATTTCCTATTTCCTACCGGTACAAATTTCGTAACTAATGTTGACCAACCAATAGTTTGTCTTTTTAAATATGTAAAGACTGTTAATGGTAAAGTGAGCATATTTGAGTCTGTTCAAAAAATTTCCGCTAAGTTGTTGATATAAATAGTTCCATGTAATTAACAAATACAGTGTTTATATTTTATAGTTCTCAAAAGTTACTGCCTGAGGCCACGATAAAATATCTATTTTCTGTTATTATGCCTTATGTGAGGGCCTTAAAAAGTGCTCACTATACCAAGAATAGCCTATAACTAATATGGTCTGTACGCTATTTGGGTGACAATTATCTTACAAAATTGTCTTGCCTTCCGATACCCATTCAGGACCTACAGCCAAGTATCATTCCTAGTATAACGGAAACTTCTCGTAAATTTTTCTCTCTTCCTACATCGCAATTTAAGTAAATTGCGGATATTTTAACTGGGGGATCTTGAGTAGATAATTCTTTTATCTCGAAACTGTTAAGCCAAAAATATAGACACTTTTAGACAAACCACTTTATATAGTTTTCATCATAATATCAAGGCTTTTGACCAAGTATGCCTATACAGAGGAAGAAATATGGTCTGTCCTTTATTGATGTGGTACTCTACAGCATCCATTAGGGGTGATCAAAAATGCATTAATTATAAAAGACCCAGAAAAGGGTTCTCTGCAAGGGTGTTTTTTTTTAACTTTCCATTTTTAAATATGAACATGGAAAGCGCAGGTGAAAAGTTTTAATATAAGCCTACGATTATTAAAAAATCCATACATTTTTAAAAACAGTTGTACTGTATTAGCTGATGAACAGATTACTAGGAAAGCTGAAGCGTTTTCTTCACAAACTGTATGTATAATATAAATGTCTAATTTCTACAGAATAAATTTCACGTATGATTTTTGCTGAAATTTCTTAGGACAGTGAAATTAATCTTACACAACAAGCTAGTATAACAAGTAGACTCATTTAAATACCCTCAAATTACTATCGCAACACGGTGACACTCATATAAATCATTAAATTGAAATATTAAATTACGTGTGTGAGGTTATTAAGCTTTTCAAAATAGGAAATAAATTAATTAATAATTTTAAAAAATCAGTAGTCTTCAGGGTGCTGAAGTGATATTTGTAAGACCAACGCGAGGTTTCCCGCGCCAAGACCGATTTCTCAATGACCAAATAAGAAGCGAACTTAATGTAAACAGTCAATACAAATGTGTTACAAATTACAAGGACACATTTACCGTTTGGCTACCGAAAGTACTGCTCTAAGTAATCAAATATCGCGTTCAAATATTTAGCAAGGTGTTGAAAAAAAAACGGGGAGGGGAGTTTATTGGCCGTTCTCGCAAAAAATGTTTGGAACGACAGTTTGAGTCGCATCTTGTGAAAGCGCTAAACCTGGAGGAGAAAAATATTTTGATTACTAGGTTGCTTGCAAAAACAAGAGTCGCGCCCTTGGTCAGAATTTAATGGACAATAAATTGGGAAGGCACGTAACAGGTAACGGCTCCAACATTCACATATAATGTGCACTAGGTAAAAATTACACCCTTCTCACGGTCTCCCGAATGCGACTTATGTTTAGTACCAGATTTAGACAACTTTAACCATTTAAAAAAAAAAAATTATAAATTTGTTTTGGATTCAATGTGGTGGTTGGGTGAAGTCATAGCATGACAGCCAAAAGACCAGACGACAGAGCATGACGTTTCGGGAGCTCAGTCGATCCATCTGTCATCGAACCCGGGACCTCCTACATGTAAATTTTATATTTTTTCTGCAGATTTTTTTTTTTTGTTTTGAGGTCATTCAAGGCCACGGGCACAAGGTTAAGTTCATGGGTCAAGGTAATTCCTGCATCTGTTTGATTTGTGGCTGTCCCAGTATATTTGTGAAATAACTTTACGAATGGTGGCGTGAGAGGGTTCGCTGAAAGCACTTGGCTTCTACGCAAATCTACAACTGCCAAGAAGAAGTGGTCATTCGGCCCCGTACAGTACAGTGCATGTGGACGAAAATCCTTCTGATAATACTACAAAGACTGAACACTTCTGAAGAGTCTGGGCAGAGTACTCGTTTCCTGTCGCAAAGAGAAATTGTTTTCAAGACCAAAACACAGAGGCTTTGCCCTTCGCATTACAAGGTGTCGCATTCAGATGCGGAGTGCCTCTGTGTGCGCTTTTGTTATCTAAGTTAGCGTTAGTTTAGCATATTAAGACTCACTTACAACCCCAAAAATCAAACCTTTTTGGGTAAGAAAAATTTTCGTGAGCGCGTGACAGCTTCAGCGTAGCCGTGATATCTAGTAAAAAAAAAATATTTTAACACTGATTGTTGGTAGGTTCGTAACATATATCGATAATGAACGTACCAATGTGAAAAAGACGAAAAGTAAAATGCTAATAGGGAAACAGTCATAAATTATGCAGACGCCTTGTACGTAGTAAACATATAACCCAACAGATTGCAAAACGAATTTTTTCGGTAAAGTTAACATTATGATCCCCATTTTTGCATATTCTTCATGGAAGATGAAGAAAATGTGTAGAAGTTAACTGATAAATAGAACAGAACGCCTTGAAAAAATAACAGTGAAACCAGAAGAACAGGTTGAAAGCAAAGAAGAAACACTTCTTGGAAATAACATAAGCCGCAAGCGTAAAATTGCTTGAAAGCAGGAAGGCGATGTAAGAGAAGGGAAAAAGGGGAAGGAACACGTAAAAGATCTAGAAACGGATGGATGAAAGGGACTGAGGAGTGTGTAGGGACGATAGGAGGGAATTATCAGACAATAGTGGATTACGAATGGTGGCCTGAGAGGATTCGCTAAAAGTACTTGGCTTCTACACAAATCCAGTCTTTGTGAAGAATGATAATGGTTGACTCCAGCATTGTAAATTGTTTACTATAAAATAAAAAGACACTGTAAATTCCAACATTCGTTCAACAGTTTCTTATAAATTGTTTTGTGAAGTATATCATTTACTAAGAAAATGTCCTTTTTTTGTTTAAGAAATCTCCTTAAATTCATTGAAAGTACTGGAAAATATAATCTTATGCGAGATAGAAAAATACACATTAAATGAGTTCATATTCATGATTTTCTGCTCAAAACATTCTTCAGTTTTAACGAAATTTCTTTCACAATACTGTCTACACCGAGATGATCTACGTATTTAACCTAGGTATTCTCTTATATTTCATAACGGATCATTTACTAGAGGTAATTACTACATGACGTGGTCCATTCACGTGTATTTACAACACTTCTGATGTTCTGCTTGAGTTCTACTTTCAGGCTATTATTCGTTTTCCGCGTGCAAACAAAGCTTAACTAGGTTCAGAAAATTTCACCAAAGGGACAACACACTGTATTTGTGCGCACTCAGTGTTATAATATTTTGATTGACAACTATTTCTTACAAGGCATTACCAACATGCCTATTTTCTTCGTGTTATATTGACATTAATTTTAAATGCAATTTAGAATTTATAGTCCATTATACGACTAATTTAACCAAAATTAGATAATTTTATGTTATTATAAGTATAAAAATCTTTTGCTACGCAGCATATTTAGAAAAAAAACGATACACCTCATGCCGATGGGGTGATTTCTCTAAAAACCGACGATACTGCGAATAGACAATAAGTTTCAAGACGCTTGTATAAATTGCATGGATGATAATTTTATAAAGAGATCATACATCACCATGCCTAACGACGAACATCTTCCAAAAAAAATGCTATCGCCTATTTGTGTTTTTCCACAATTTTTCAATATAAACTTTATAAAATCACCCCGTGTATGAGGTGTTTCATTATTTCCTAAATATGCCACGTATCACAAGTGTTTGATACTTCTGTTAACATAAAAGCACTTTGTTTTTAATTAAAGTGAACATATATATGTTACATATAAATTATAATGTTTCATTTATATTTCTAATGCTAATAAAATACAGTGAGAAAACAGGTGTGATGGTAATGTCTATTAAGAAATAGTTATTCTGCAAAATATTACTACACCGAGTGTGCACGGATGTGGTGCGCCGTCCTTTTGGCGTAAATTTCTAGACTTGGCTAAGCTTTGTTAGCACGGGGCGATGGGGCAGAGGAATATCCTGGGAGTTGATCTTCAGCAAGGCTTCAAAAAATTCTGAAGTAACCGCGAATAGACTATTGGGCCTATTGCATTAATTAATTCCTCACGGATAAATACAATATTCTGATTATTGGCGTATTTCATATGCGTTGGTTAATGATTCTTCTGACGCTGCCGAGTATAAAATTGTAACTGACCCGTGTTCGTGGAAGACAAGTGTTTTGAAGAAGTTTTGCTTGTATATTTGAGCGCTTCTGCCGCTGACTTGTATTGGATGGTATTTGTGATGGCTTAGGGGAGTGGGGGTGGTTACATGGCTAGAGTGAGACAGACAGCAGGAATACTGGGTGCCGGAGAGAAGCGGAGAGATAACTGGTAGCTAGGGGAGAGATTCGACGAAGGGGCAGACGGAGGGTATTGCGCGACACGGCTGAAGTGGACAATGCCTTCCGTGGCTCACACTTCATTACCCGCGCGGCGCTAACCCCCAGCAGCTCGGCCGAGAGAGACTCTAAGTGGGGAGGCCATACATAACAAGACAAGCCAGCTGCTCCCATTCACAGGTGCAGTCTGAACCGCGCGCTGGACGGAGTTGGTGGGTACCCGTGGTGAAGGGATGCTGCTCCCCTGGACTAGGGTGCAGCATCTGTCCCACTCGGGATACGTCCAGCACGCCTCGCGCCTCAGCGGTCATCACACTCGCCGTCCTGTAGATGTTCACGTCGGGCATTCAGCATTTAAAAAAAAATGCAGTTTTCAAACATGCCCGTTGCATAATTTCCAAAGAAATTTATTTTTAAAGATCCCACCTACCTGGAGCTTCTTTTCTCCGGCGTTTGAGACCGAGAAGCGCGGGAGCGATAAGGGCGACACTGTCACGCGCATCAAGTGCGCCATCGCCGCTAAGCGCAAGGCTCTGAACTGGCGTGCTGTATTCTCGTCGCACTGCGTATACCTGCGGGACTTCAAAGGTGACGCTATTGTTGTATTGATGGAAAGTCAGTAGGAAGGTTCAACGCAGGGCCCGTGAGTAGTTTTGAACGGGTCTGACACGTGCATTTTGAGATACAGCGCTCTGATAAGGCTGTTTTCAGCCATTTTGTAGTTATTCAAAAATGGTGTTTCTAATGCGGGCGAGGTCTTGAAAGCACTCACGAGGCCTCGTCTGAAGTGTGGGTTGTTTTTGTAAATCAGCACATTGGACGCACGTTTAATAGTTTCGTTGAAAAACCAGTACTTTATACACACTGCAACGCATTTCAAGCGTCGGGTAGGCGGGAGCCATAATATCGTTGGCCATGGAACGATTTGTTATTTTATATTTGTACTCTTATTTATCAACTAGTAAACATTAGTTCTATATGAAAGGGGAGTCTGAGGCAGGGGAATAGGAGCCAAGTGCCGGCCGGCCGACATCATGTTCAACATTCTGGTCGGTCGGTGGCCATATTGGATCCAGGTGACCTTGGCATTGACCCATGACCTTGACAATGTACCCGTGACCTTGAACGACTTTCAAACAAAAAAAGGCAGGAAAATTATAAAACACCTAAAATTTTACAAAAAAAGTAAAACAAAACATTTTAAAAAATTACGTAAAGATATACATGTAAGAGTTCGGGGTTCGATAGCAGGTGGATTGACTAAGCACCCGGCACATCCGGTCCTCGCAGGGTTGGCAAGTGTCTCTTGTCAACCATGTTATATGTTGGTGACCATGAACCTTTGACCTTGACCTTAAATTACCTTAAAATAACATTAAGAGTTTTTAAAAGATTTTAAAATTAGAAAAATAAAAATTAATATTAAAAAAAAAATTAAATTTCGAAGGTTTGGGCGAAACATGGCCCGTAGCCGAAGCCGACATTATGCTCTGTCATTCCGGTATTTCGGCTGTCATTTTATGACGTCACCAAACTACCACATTGAGTCCAAGTGACCTTGACATTTGACCTTAACCTTGAATGACCTTGAAACCAAAACATTTTAAAACCCCCTAATAAATTGTCCATAAAAAATCAAAAACGTACAAAATAATCATTAAAAAAATTATTTTCAAAAACACTTATTTCTGGAGGATTCAACAGCTTCATGTCTGTATACGACTGGCCTCACTAAATTTAAGGAGGGGTTTGGGAGGCATGCATTTCGTGGGCAGAACAGTGGTGGCGATATTGATTCAATAGATATCGGATATGTCAAATAAAAAATCTGTAATGATTTTCCAAATTTATAAATTTTTTATTAAGAATTATTTTAAAAAAATTTATTAATGCTGAAATTATACTTAAAGTATTGCGTTAATATGCAAAATAAACTCTCATTTAGTTACTACACTTCCTGTCTTCTCTCTTGAAATCAAATTATTATCTGATGTCAGAATATGTAAATCATTCATTGTCTTGACTGTTATGTAGTTATAAGTATGCTACTCAGAATTATTTATTTTATATATCTATATGTGACCAATCCAAGACCTTCATACGAGTAGTAACCATCTGCCCAAGTAATGTTATAATCATTAAATGGAACAGCATTTGCCATCACTTGTATAGGCATACTTAGCGTTAATTGAAATACCAATAGTGCTAGGCCCTTAAGACTTGGAATATACGAGGGCGATAAACAGTATTATCTCCTGTACTTTCTTGAACAACAAATCCACCAATATTATGCAACCTTTCCATAAATCCGCAACACAATAAGCGCCACACACACCAATCCACACACCAATTCACACAAATCCACACCAATTCAAACACCAGTCCACACACTAATTCACACATAAATCCATACACCAATCCACACGCTAATCTACACACCAATCAACGCATCAACCCACACACCAATCCATACCAATCCACACTAATCAATTAATCAATCCGAATCCTTCGATCTGTCCAAATCCTTCGATTAATCCAAATCTTTTGATCAATCTAAATCCTTCGTTCAATTCCAATTCTTTAAACGATCACGCAATTAATCCTACCGTTTGTCCCCCACCCATATGTATAGAAATCACATTCGTTCACCAAATATCTCCAAATTTGTCCGTGTTGACAGAAATAATGTATTGTGTCCAGTCAACTTTCCATGCATTTTTATTCTGAAGTCTCTGTTGTCATTCTATATGTAGAAATTTCTGCTAATAGTCGAGTGCTCATAGCACCACTTTAAAAGTTGTGAGGGAAAAAAGGATGCGACACACAAGAATTTAGATAAACCAATTATTTTATAGTAATAGTTTATTATTATTTTGTAATTACAATTTCAGAANCGACACACAAGAATTTAGATAAACCAATTATTTTATAGTAATAGTTTATTATTATTTTGTAATTACAATTTCAGAAGAAAGCAGGTCATCACGTAATGCGATGTATACCCGATCCTTCAGTTTACTAATAATTGAAAATATCTCGTCAATGCGCGTGAGATCTCCGCGTGTTTGAAGATCAATCAAATATCTCAGTCTATCAACAAGTTCATTAGGGTTTTCCGGAAATAGGTCGCCAGTATTCTCAGCGCCTTCTACCTTCTTCATATCGCGTGTTGCAACAAATGTGTTAAAGGGATGTGTCAGAGCACCTATAAAATCGCCATCATCGTCTTTGGCACTATCACTGTTTTCATGTTCATTTTCATAAATGCTCTCTTCATGGTCATCTTCACCTTCTGTTTTGCATT
>NQII01000394.1:463704-546550 GCA_002778355.1 Clitarchus hookeri | reverse complement strand
GATGAAATGGAGGGTGGGGAAGGGGGGAATGGCAGCCTCTCATTACTTTGTTACGTGGCATTCATCTTCAGTTTCCTGCCACGTGTTACGCAAATGACGGCGGGCGAGGCCTAGAGGACGGTTTCCCCTGAGAAACTGCAGGAGATAAATGCTAGCCCGGAGCCTGAAGGTGGGTTAACAACAGTTAAGTTGAAAGAATCAGGCGGCTCTTAAGAGTGCTACATAGAGAAGACACCCAAGCTCATCGCTGAGCTCGCGGAGCTGGAAGCACGGCGCGCCTGTGTGGGCATTCAGGGTCGGGGCGTGGTCAACTCAGGTCACGTGATGCCAGAGTTAGGCGCGTGGAGGGGACAGACTCGCCCTACCCTCCCTCAAGCCATGCGTCATTCGCTCTTCATGAAGGGCCGGGGTAGTATCGCGGACAACTCTAAACTACCTGTTCAAGTACCGTGCTTGCGGTCCGACCGTTCAACGTGATAATCGATGTATGATTAAAGTATGTTCGCGGTTTATTCACACATTTTGAATTAAATCTTTGTAAAATCACCACAAGTAAGACGTGATACATAACTTTGCAACATAAGCACATGCATCAGACAGAATGTTTCCAAATTGTTTGCTGAAATTTGGCGTCCCGGGCGAGTCGTACTCGGACACCGTGCTCACCAGTCAGAGTCCTAAAAGCTATACCAACGGGCTAACGTGCCGTACACAGATGAAAATCGCTTTCTTTTTCGGGCAGTTTCCCAATTTCGTCTACTGTGAGAAACATTATCATTAATAATTTCATGTTCTGTTTTCCCAGATTTGCAAGTGACAAGAAAACACTTCTAGTCATTGGATTATTTATCTTTAACAGAAATTTCTTTCTCACAGTTATAAGTCAGAAAAACCCGTTTTTTTTTGCTCTGTATTCGAATGCCAAGGCTTAAATTTGGGAAATTTGCCAAGCATGTTACATCGAAATTGGCCCTGTAACTCAAGGATATATTATGTTTGTACTTCTTAATTTCAATTTTTTAAGTAAAAATAAAAAATAAATTTTTTTTTGCCAACTTTACATATTTAGGCGTATACAGAAAATGTACAACACATCATCTTTATTTAGATTTTATCTTTCATTGAAAGTAATTTCACAGCTAATAACGTTTAATTTCACATTCAAATTTCTACAGAAATGCTTCCTTATTTAATATAGTCCTCGCTGTCAACCTCAGACGTACAAAAAACTAACCCTCTAATAAAGATTTGGTTAAAAAGGATTTTAAAAAAATTGTAACAATTCGTTTGATATGAATGAATAGGTTAGGTGAGACTATTCATGGTTACAATGTTAACTAACGGAAAATCGCATTGATGCATTTTGCCAAGACTTAGGGATTGTGAATTTTGCAGTCTATAAGTTCGTCACTAGTATTAGTACATTTTTTGTATTTACCAACGCATAAGCAAATTTAAAAAAAATGTTTTTTTTTATTATTTGCTTGGTACGCTTTGTGCTGCACGATAAAATTAGAGGCAGATATTTGTATAAATAATAACAAAATATCCCTGTGGAGATTTGAACATACAGGTTTGTGCTAGCCTATGTTCATATTTTAAAATAAGGTTTCCATTTAATATTTTCGGTCTAAATTTTCTCGTGTACGATAATTGTGAAATTACGTTTGTCTGCGTAACTTTAATCACGTTGTTAATGTATAATTACTCACTCTGTCAATCTAAGAAACTCAACTACTTTAACCCTTTAGTAGTATACGTTTACTCAAGTATGGTCATTGAAAAATTGCACTTGTGTGTATTATCATGGTAAATTTGCACCTTGAAAATTCGTTGTTCAGGTGGCACGATGATTTTAATACAGTGATATAGTAGGGATAAAAATGCACAAACAGGATATCTAATTAGTTATGGTGTATTTTTAAGCATATATCAAAACGCGCACATTATTTTAATACATCATTGTGTGCCTATATTTTAATCCCTAGAAACATTATCGTAAAATTTCAACTTTTCATTAGTCTTTGAAAATTACTTATACCAAATAATAAATTTACGCATAAATTTTAAAGTGTAGCTCATTTCACCTCAGACTGTGTGGTATTCAGAACTAGATTTTTTGGATACTTACTATTGGTTTATAGTTCTTCACGGTGTGTCCAAAAAATTGCGACTCATTTGCGAATGTAACTCAATTACGTATATCCTCGAATTACAGTATGTCTTCAAATGAGTCCAACAGAATTCTCACAAGTCAGTCCATTATGAAGTTTTTAGTTAGACGCCAGACAAATACGCAGTAAAGACGTTTAGAAATTTATAATATGTTTTGGTTCAAAAAATTAAAGGATCCGTATTCTTACTCGAATAAAGGATTTCCTTAAATGTCTTATTTTTAATGGTTATCTAATACCACATAACTACAGCGATTTTGTTTAGACGCGTCATATAAAAGCTAGTACACAATAAAATGTGACATACTTTCAAAGAAAAAACATGCATTTATATCAAATGTAAATTTTACAATTTTTTAGAACAATATACAGAAATCATTGTGTGAGTTAATTAGGAGTAAATAAAAATACGGTCTATTACACCAAAGAAATTACGTTAGTATTTTGTAAAAGGAAGCAATTGAAGTCTCACATGTGCGTCTCATGTATTAAACACTAGTTGTTAGTATAACATCACAACTTGGATATTTTTACCCTTTGAATAAAAAGAATTTTCCTTAAAAAAATTTTAGTATTCGAACATAAATAACTGTGACTTCAGCTTTAAATTAACACTTAATAAAGAGTCATATTTTCTCCGCATCACTGGTATACAATAAAAAGTGAAATTAATGTTTTCCAACGAGTTATCTGTGTGTGTGTGTTTACTCAAGTAATTTCTACAGAACGCTTTGCGCTGAGTTGGTACCATTTTGAAATTATATTATTAAACGTGACCAGTGGTATCAGTGCAGACGTATGTGCGGCCAATCAGATTTCAGAATGTCACCAACCTAGAGCAGCACTCCACCGTACTGTGTGAACGCGTCCGGACCCCTAAATTTCCCAACTTTCAGGAAATAAAATTGCTGGAAAAATATGTTTTCTGCGTTTTAATAAATTAGTATTTCTGTTTGCAAATAAAAACTTTTTAAATGTTAATTCAGACAGATTCCACTTTTCCATAGCATATATGACCAATTCCAATATGATCTCAACTATGACAGTGAATTGTGATCGGGTACTTTTTAGCCTACTTTCCTGTATGTGTGTATGTTTGATTGTGTGCATGTGTGTGTGCTTTGCGTGTGCGTGAGACTCTTTTCAATTTTTTCACGAGTGAAATGAATTACACTATACTCGGAAGTCGGAACACATAATGTACTAAGTAAGAACACCTAACTTTTATAGTTTTTGACACCATCGGGCACTTACTTAAAAAATGACGGCCATTAAAAAATTTAGGGTGTTATGTTACACCTCGGAAACCATTCGAACGAGTTAAATCAAATTTTGTATTCTGACAGAGCAAAGTGTAAGCATTGAATTCAGAGGTGAGTAGTGTTGTTGGCCTTTAATTTTGAAATATAGTGTCACATGAATCCCGGGTAAGTCACTATCACTACTTAACTAATTTTCGCAAAATTTGGCACGTAATTAAGACTATAAAAACCACGCAAATATAAGTAAATTTAACTTTATTAGTCACTTATTTTAAAAATGGTGGCCATACTAATATTTTATGTTTATTTGGTATAAATACCACACCGTATGACCAATTTCAATCAAATTGTGTATACTGACAGTATCTATTACAAGCTTAATATAAGCCAAACAACAACTACTTTTATCAGACATTTTGTAAGATCATGCTACAAGAATAAATAAACTTCTTGTGTAAAATCCCGGGAAACAATTGACACATTTCTACCAAATTTGGCAAACAAGTAGTGTTGTGTTAGGTTATGTTAACTTATGTGTTTTAGGTATGTCATACACTTATTTTCAAAATGGCAGACATACAGTTATTTTAGTTTTGTATGTTGTATCGTCGAAACCATGTAATTATTTCCAATGAAATTTNATGTGATATCTCTGAAAAAAAAAAACAATTGATTTCTACCAAATTTGTCAAACAAGTAGCAAACTGAAACTTCGATATGGTCAGATACACCTTTTTCAAAATGGTGGCGATATAAAAATTTTAGCTACGAATTTTTTATCTACGAAACTGCAAAACTAATTTCAGCTTAACTCTGAATGCTGACAATATGATTTATATCCATAAACATTGTCTATTAAAAGCCTCATTTCTCCGCCAATTTGTAAGATAAACCGATTTTAAATAATGCAGTTTCTATTCCGTATTTCGGGAAACGAACAACCGATTTCTTTCCAATTATGGGATGAATTTGTAGTGTAGTAGGCCGTATTAATTTATATGTTTTGAGTGTGTAATTCTCTCATTTTATTAAAGTCGCCTATAAAAATATTTTAGCTTAGTATGTTTTATCTACGAAGCTATGTAACACATTTAAATTAAACTTTGTACACTGAGGCGACAAAAGTTATGGGATACCTCCTAATATCGTGTCGGGCCTCTTTTTGCCCGGCGAAGTGCAGCAACTCGACGTGGCATGGACTCAAAAAGTCGTTGCAAGTCCCCGGCAGAAATATTGAGCCATGCTGCCTCTATAGACGCCCATAATTGCGAAAGTGTTGCCTGTGCAGTNCAAGTCCCCGGCAGAAATATTGAGCCATGCTGCCTCTATAGACGCCCATAATTGCGAAAGTGTTGCCTGTGCAGTAGTTTGTGCACGAACTGACTTCTCGATTATGTCCCATAAATGTTCGATGGGATTCATGTCGGGTGATCTTGGTGGCCAAATCATTCGCTGGAATTGTCCAGAATGTTCTTCAAACCAATCGCGAAAAGTTGTGGTCTGGTGACATGGCGCATTGTCATCCATAAAAATGCCTTCGTTGTTTGGGCACATGAAGTCCATGCATGGCTGCAAGTGGTCTCCAAGTAGCTCAAAATAACCATTTTCAATCAATTATCGGTTCAGATGAACCAGAGGACCCAGTCCATACCATGTAAGATTAGCCCACACCATTATGGTGCCACCACCAGCTTGCACATTTCTTTGTACACAACTTGGGTCCATGGATTCGTGGGGTCTGCGCCACACTCGAACCCTACCATCAGCTCTTACCAACTGAAATCGGGATTCATCTGACCAAGCCACGGTTTTCCAGTCGTCTATGGTCCAACCGATACGGTCACGAGCCCAGGAGAGGCGCTGCAAGCGATGTCGTGCTGTTAGCAAATGCACTCGAGTCGGTCTTCTGCTAGCATAGCCCAGTACAGTCAAAGTTCGCCACAATGTCCTAACGGTCACTTCCATCGTACGTCCCACATTCATTTCTGCTGTTATTTCACCCAGTGTTGCTTGTCTGTTAACACTGGCCATTCTGCGCACACGTCGTTGGTCTCGGTCATTAAGTGCAGGCGGTCAGCCACTGCGGTGTCCATGGTGGGAGGTTATGTCTGAAATTAGGTATTCTCGGCACACTCTTGACACTGTGGATCTCGGAATGTTGAATTCCCTAACCATTTTCGAAATGGAATGCCCCATGCGTATAGCTTCAACTACCATTCCGCGTTCTAAGTCTGTTAATTCGTGCGTGCAGCCATAATCACGTCAGAAACCTTTTTACATGAATCACTTGACTAAAAAGGAAAACCCAACCAATGCACTGCGCATTTGTACACTTTGTACGCGATACTACTGCCATCTGTATATTTTCATATTGCTATCCCATGACTTTTGTCACCTCTGTGTATATTGTATCTATGACATTCATAGATTGTGCTACTACGTAAACGTTTTGTCCTCCATTTATGAAGACCGTCACATGAACAATGGAGGTTTTGTATTATATATTGAGGACCAATCAACCGATTCATACAAACATTTCTCACAAGTATTGCTACAGTAGGGTGTTTAAATAAACATGTGTTATGTAAGGCTGGCATGTTTTAATGGGGGTTGATATAAATAATAAGGATTAATTTGTTATATGTATGAAACGTTTCAACAAATTCTACTAAATTTTTTACGCATACAAAATGATAGCCCCGTTTCAGAAAATAATGTTTTTATACCGTATCTCGGAAACCAACTAAACTATTTCCAAAAGAATTGTTTTTAGTGACTTGAACACTTATTTTTAAAATGATGGCTGTGTAAATATTTCGGGTTAGTGAACCCTATCATTCAGAAATTTGGACTGATTTCATCCAAAGTTGATGCTCCGAATCCTACCTCCGTGATGAAGTTGATTGCAAGATTGCATAATTTTACGAGTTTTTCTTAATTTTAATCCCGGGTATGTCACTTACGTATAATAATTGTCTTGCTTGTATTTCTGGTTTGATCTGTAATTACATTACTGTCAATGAGACTTCAACACCTACCTACCATCGAAGCTTTAAAGAACGCCACTAAGATTTATTTGCACTCATGTAGAGAAAAGTAAGTTCATTAGTTTGTCAGTAACTTCTTGTTTTTTTTCTAATAGCCTTGCAAATTTGGAGAAGGCCTGATTGTATTCAGTAACCACTCTACTGTGATGCCGCAAATCATACCATTGGATGTATTTTATTGTGACAAACGCCAAAGGATATCTCAAAGAAAACTTTTTATCATAATAATATAATAGACCTCCTGCCGCAAATAATAAAAAACCAGACTTGCTATCAGTATGCCTTGTTTCCCTCTACTCCTTTTGAATAATAGGTTTCGTAATTATATGTCAGGAACATACCTTACACACAATAAGCTTATCAAATAGGTAACAACTTCTGTACGCAACAGTTTTTATAGGTGTAGAAGTAAAACATCAAATAATTAGTTTCACTGGCTATTTTAAGTGCATAGTGATTAGTTTAATGAAAAGCGTGCATAATACAAATGGTTAAAGATGCTGTGTATATTTAAGACTACTTATCTATAAAACCTTTTTTTTTTTCTAAGCTCTTCGTGAAATAAATGCAACGTTGCGAGTTTTTCCAGGCAAGATAATTTCTCGGTATTTATTGGTTGTGTGCCTTGTAAAAGGAAATAGCCATAATTTATGAGTAAACCTAGCACATATACCGTAGTTAGCTTCTGGTGTTTCTTCGACAGTAATACGCATAAATACTTTCAAAATCATAACGGAAACATTTATTTACGCGAGTGTTACGTTGAACTTGCTCAAAACAGCTGTCAAGCTATACTCTATCATCATGGTGACTCAGTTATGAAACCTTTTGTCAATTAAACATCGAAGTAAAAGATTTCTCTCGTAATAAAATTAGGTGTCTTTGTTATTAAAATAAGTGAGAAAAATGCTAAAAGTTGTTTCCGCATTAAATATGACAATTTTCAAGTCTTTTGTGTTTGGTACAGCAAAATTGTAAATACTATAAATGGAATCGTGGATAGTCATTATGCCTAGTTTTATTAATATTTTAATCACAGATTCCCGGTAACTTATATAGTTAATAAAATTTTCACTGCCTTTCTCAAATAGTTTTTTTTAAAGCAAATTTTGGCAATTAATAGATGATGAAATTTTATGTGATACGTAAAGTTTCAATAACATGATAAACATTCTTTTAAAATAAAATCCGTAGCCTTTTAGAGTTTGATGCTTCACCCCCGTCATATTAGTTGTGGGTACAACAACACAATTTTTACGAACCGTAAACCATTTTCATCTTTTTTTTTGTGTGTTTTCATGCTATATAACGATGAATTGGTTTTATTGGTTTAAGATTGATATTTTTTCATGCATAATATTAAATATTAAAAATAAATATTAATTAAAAAATTATTTATCGCAGCATTTACTTTCACTCTATCTAATGGCAACATAAATTTTATCTAAGCCGTTAAACACATGCTGTAATTTCATATATTTTATACTTGATCTGCCAAAAACAAATTAGTATTGTCAACATTCCGATAACGCAAATGGACGCTTGTCGTCGCCAACATCGCCGGGAAAATGTAAATAGCACGAGAATAAACATTCCGACAATTCAATAATTTGTTTTTAGCAAAGTGCACTTGCGCCAGAATATGCTGATTCGTTGTAAAAGTTGTCATCGCTTGTGCAAAAAGTAATATAAATGAGACATGCTATTTTCAGAGGTACTTGCACACGAGCAGCGAGCATAATGTGATGATCATCAGCAGCCGAGACACACGGCTGTAACAAATAGACTGAAAGTTATACAAGCATATATAAAAAAATGGTATTGTAAAATCTGCCTGGAACTGAAAAGTAACTAACAAAATAGACGAAACCTCCCTTACTGAAGCCATATGATTCATAGGGTAGCACTCACTATCCCACGTATTTCCACATACAAGAATAATCATTGAACAAAGGTTTCGTATGCAATGCATCTTTATTTAGCTATAGGGAAAAAATTATAAAAAATTAAAAATGAAGAAATATAAATTAGGCACACTTGAAAGGTAAGTTAAACAAAATTTCGTTTACTTGCATACACTCTATAGTTCTCATATTGTTGCTAGTTTGTAAATCGTTTTAACTTTTATATTGTAACTAATAAGTTGATATATGTAAATGACAAAATAGCCGGTTAAGCCAGTTCCGTGATTAACTTGAGTGTTTAGAGATTTTAAACGGCACCAATAGTCTTGCGTGAGAGCGGGAGAATGAAATTGAGGATGTAAAGCAACGCTGGGGACATACAACGCCGAGGAAAACGAGTCACTCTCGAGAAAATTACCAAAAAAGAAAGAAGCATCTTCGAACACTATTTTCACGTGGCGAAATCCGAGCGTAACCCCGTCGGGAGTTGAACCGAGATCGCCTGAGTGAGAGATGAGAGCCCTAGCCACTATACCAACCACGGACCCACGCTCGACTTGGAAAACACAACACTCTACTTGTGTGTCAAATAGTCTTAATTATTTAATTATTCATACATCAAACTACGCTTCAATAAATTCTTCGCAAATAGTGGAAAACTATTTTATCTTCAGTAGTAAGATAAACTACAGCTCGATAATGTGTCCCTAAATATTCCTTCTTAGAAGAAGGCAAGGAATGCAGCACGTCAACAACCCAGTACTGCGAACAATTGCGCGAGCGATCTCTTGGGATCTCTCAATCTTCGGGCCCAAGACTACCTTCTCGGGCTACCTAAGAGACACGCCTGTCCTTGAGAGCAGATATTACCTGCTCCACTGCCAACCGCCCCCGCCCCTCCCTGCTAGGCCAGCACTCGGGCGAGACAAGGAAAATAACGCAGCGAGTAGGCAGCATCAAGAGATGGGCCTCAAAATGCGCAAAACATACCAAGAGTTTTAATTTAGTTTCATTAAATTCAATGCTGTGACAATACCTTTTTTTTTTGTTATGATTTAACCAGAAAACTATAGCTGATTCCACTATTATTTTTGTTTCAATTATTTCCTTTCCAATAAATTGAAAATCGTGCACAATATTACGCAATTTCATCATTAAAAAATGTATATTACACACTGATATAATGGAGAAGTATAATCATAGCTCAAACAAATCAAGTTTTTACTAACACGGAAAAATATTTCATCCCCATATCTTTAATAGTTCTAAAATAATCATTATTACAAAACCACTGTGTGTTTTTCACTCGAGATGAGACTATATGCCACTCTTAACAATGAGGTTTTGAGACCAGAAGAGGGTGGCATGAGGCGAGATTGGAGCAGCGCAGGAATGTAATGGCAGGGTAAGTGGGAGATCCCCGAGAAAACACGCCGACCAGTGGCATCGTCCGGCACGATTCCCACTTGCGAAAATCCGGGGTGACCCGGCCGGGGATTGATGCCGGTTGGCCTTGGTGGGAGGCGAGCAGTTTAACCGCTCAGCCACCGCGGCCCCAGGTTTACAACAGAATATTTAAGTGTTAAATTATGCGTCATGACTAAAGGCCAGTGAGTTTTCGCGTAAAAATTGGAGCACAGAGTAGACTTCAGTACGATATATACACCTCAACTGTTTTGATACTTCCATTGGCTGCTGGTAGAGTGTACGCATGGCACAGCCACTCAGGGTTTAACTCCAACACTGGACCTTCGTGATTCCTGAGCAAACAGTTAACACTAACCAGAACATTTTTAGAAGATGGACTACCCTGCATTCCTTTGAACTGTATCTTGTCTCGAAATATCAAAGCTGCTAGTTATGACGTAACAGAAGAACTGAAAGTGTGTTATTTTATGTATTGGTTTCCAATAGAACTTAGCAGGTAGTGTGCGTTGTTGGGAATTTTTTTGAGCGTTAACATAAATACTTGTATTTTATATCCTAATTAAAACGTGTGTGGTGGTGACCAATCAGAACAGAGCAGTCGATGTTGTTGGCGGGGAAGTGTTATCTACAGTAATGTGAGCATAAAATAATTTAAGAAGCCATGTGCGTGCACATGTACACGGTTATATTTGCTAACAAAAAATAAGCTTCTCTGAGAGAAAATGTGGCCTTTGAAATATTATCTTCTTAAGTACGGTTGTGTTTAACGAGGTTCGATTGAGAACTAAAGTAAACAAGACCGGCCTGTCGCAAGTTTTAATTGGCTGCAATTATGAATTATCAGGTTAATTGTGAATTGTGACTTTATAAGACGTTTTTCCACGGACAAGAACCGCGGTTATTGCATTATTCTTTACGCGCGTTTTTTTTCTTGTGAACCCAGCTGAGTCCTTGTTAGGGAACGCAGGAAAAACAAGACTGCTGCGTTCATAGGTTCGATTACGAGAGACAGCCAATGTTTACAAACTTATAACGTTCCGCAACTCCCATGGAAGTTCTCGTGCGTTCATTTATATCTCGTCTTCGACTTAACTACTTCCACTCTTCAAAATCTCAAGATCATATCTTGCCATTTATGGAGAAACTTGTGCACACAATGGATTTGGTATTCTGGAAGTTTTTTTCTACAGACATCCTCACGATAGTACAGTGACTGGTGTTAATTATTTGAGTCAGATTGATTCAAGAGACATTATATGTTGGAAGACTGTTGCAATTAATGAACTTGTTGCAACTTCTAATTCTGTTATTTCTATTGCTCAGTCTCCTGTACTGTATTCTCGACGTGGGCTTAAGTTTGAGCTAGGAGATGAGATTTGGATTTTTAGGAAGTTATTTGGTACTAATGGTGATGTTCGTGTATTGGGTCATGTACAGTATGTTAATTGTGCTTAATTGCATGTATATTACGTGATAAAAAGTATTTTTATTTCCCCACTCCAGATACCTTTAACACATGCGAAAACAGGTTTGACCTTGAACGTCAGTTGCAAGTTGGGACGTGCCAGCCTGCTTCCGGAAGTTGTTATCTTTAGTTTATCAGTTTTGACAGATGTACATCCTTTGATTATTTAACATTATCCTTATGGGTAATCGCTTTACAAAAACATGAAATTTTAATATCCATTATTTTTCGTCATATAATTTTACCTGTGTAAGGTAAAAAAAATCGAAATTTTTTGTGTTGTAAAGCGTTAATTTTTGGTAATTTAGTAAACGTTTGCATTGCAGTTTGAAATAAACAGCTATATTTGCACTATTGGATGTATTTAATTGTACACAACAAACTATTAAGAAATAAAATAATTCACCTTGGCGAGTGAAGCCTAGCACGTTGGCTATGCCTTTGGCAAAGTTCACAAAATAATGAGCTTTTGCCAGGGCGTATTTGCTTACAAGAAACGCCACCCTAACCACTCTCGATTTACGTTCTGGTTTTGGCGGTGTTTTAAATATTTGATCAAAATACAAAAGCGATCTCTCTGTGTGTATACTTTTAACTGTTAGGAAACAGTTGAAACTACTGTTGATTTACCTGGACTACGTCACATTTAATATTTTCCTCCGCAGTGCATGCGTCTAGGCGGAATTTTTGGTCGACGAAACGTAACATAAATTTGTCCTTGAAAAATTGCATATCGATTCGGAAGGTACGGCCACAGATTTGCGTCCCTTAATGTGAGGTTTCTCTGCTATTGCTGCCAAGTTCACATTGGTGACATTCATTCCCTATAAGAAAGTGACCGTGTTATGTATGCCTAGAAAACTTTCGCTCAAATTAATTTTTTTTATGAAAGATTTCATTTTTAGGTATTCAGCAGCGTCTTAAGTTTTGCAGTGCTTGTTACAAAAAAACTGTTCCAAGGCCATTTGGGATTATGGAATGTAAACGGACCGTAATTTTAGGTTTTACGGACAGAATCTTAGCGTTTTCTTGCGCCAAATAAAATTTATATGTGTGTGTATCGATGGTAAGTGAAGTTTCCCGCTAGTTAGACGGCAAACTGGTGAGACAAAAGTTTCACGATGGGAGTGAAAATATTTGGGCGGCTTTTAACATTTAGTTCTTGAGAGCCGATGAGGGTGAAGCGAGGTTAGTATGGAGCAGCGCCGGAACGAAGTGGCGGNCGACACACAAGAATTTAGATAAACCAATTATTTTATAGTAATAGTTTATTATTATTTTGTAATTACAATTTCAGAACAGTTGAAACTACTGTTGATTTTCCTGGACTACGTCACATTTAATATTTTCCTCCGCAGTGCATGCGTCTAGGCGGAATTTTTGGTCGACGAAACGTAACATAAATTTGTCCTTGAAAAGTGCATATCGATTCGGAAGGCACGGCCACAGATTTGCGTCCCTTAATGTGAGGTTTCTCTGCTATTGCTGCCAAGTTCACATTGGTGACATTCATTCCCTATAAGAAAGTGACCGTGTTATGTATGCCTAGAAAACTTTCGCTCAAATTAATTTTTTTAATGAAAGATTTTATTTTTAGGTATTCAGCAGCGTCTTAAGTTTTGCAGTGCTTGTTACAAAAAAACGATTCCAAGGCCATTCGGGATTATGGAATGTAAACGGACCGTAATTTTAGGTTTTACGGACAGAATCTTAGCGTTTTCTTGCGCCAAATGAAATTTACATGTGTGTGTATCGATGGTAAGTGAAGTTTCCCGCTAGTTATACGGCAGACTGGTGAGACAAAAGTTTCACGATGGGAGTGAAAATATTTGGGCGGCTTTTAACATTTAGGTCTTGAGAGCCGATGAGGGTGAAGCGAGGTTAGTATGGAGCAGCGCTGGAACGAAGTGGCGGGAGAAGCGGGAGATCCCGAGATAACCCGCCGACCAGCGGCATCGTCCGGCACGATTCCCACGTGCTGAAATCCGGGGACGACCCCGCAGGGAATCGAACCGGTTACACCTTGTTGGGAGACGAGTAGTCTAACAACTACTATATACCACCACGTCTCCAGTGTCATCATACACGTTTTAAATGTGAAATAATAATCTCGCTGCTTTCCTCGTGTAATTAATGGAAACTAATAACACTACACGGCAAGTCAGCGACACAATAGTGTAAAGACAGCTATAGGCTGTTCTCGGTAAAGTGAGCATTTTCAAGGCCCTACTTACTTATTTCCTACCAGTAATTTTTGATGTTTTCACAACTTTTTAAATTAAATATTTACATGCAAGTTACAAACACAGTGTGCCTATATATTTCACCGGACTCGAAAGTTAACGTATAAGGATACACTATAATATAATTGACTGTTATTCCAAATAAGAGGGCTTCAAAAAGTTCTCACTTTTCCGTGAATAGCGTATATGATTAATAACCACCCAAAACGATATGAAGTGTGAAATTCTGATATAAGTACACTTAAAAAATGTTTGCAACTTTTACTGAGAAATAGTTTGTAACTATACAAATGCTTGTAACAGTACAACAATTTATCTTGTATAACTACTAGTTTGTAAAACTACATGGGCTCTGTTTGTAATATATCTCTTAAAATGTTTGTGCTATACTGGCCCGTATCCACGAGCTTCAGCAAAATAGCGGACCCTCAATAACGTAAAACCGCATATAGCTGTTTATGCAAAAACTATGTATGATGCAAAGTGTATTTGCGTCCAAAAATAAATTTATTGCAAGTTTTAATAACGTAAAGAACTTAAAACAACTCAAATAATCATAATAAAATGACCATTTCAATCAAACGTGACCGTATTATTAAATTTCTGTTAATGTTTCCAAGCTACACAGAACTCTTAAATTGGCTCTCAAGAACTCGTTAAGAGCTGTCCAAATCTCTTAACTCAACAACAGAACACTTATAATGAAATAAATGTATCTATTCTTCTTAACCAAACAACTTAATTAATATTTTGTAGGTGCTTTAGGTTATATGTATTTTTAAAATAAATACCATTTTTGTAAGTCAAGTTGGTCTTGTAGTTAAGGGTACCGGCTGATTAAACAAGGTGTGTGGGTTCTAGTTCCCGTGCTGGCAAAAGTTTATTTTCTTTTTCGTAAATTACATTTTGAAATATTTTATTTTAGTTGTTAATGATTCATCATATTGGTTTTATAGAAGAAAATAAATCATTTTATTTACACTTATCAATAATATAAGTCGTAATACAAGGCTATCATTTGTAATATTACAAAGAAATCTTATGAAGATTTTACAATAAAACTCATCGTAGTTTTACAGAGGTTTTTCTTGGTAACTAAGTTTCAAAAAAATGTTCTTGTAAAAGTACGAAATTTGTTTAGAGTACAGAGCTTGCGCAAAATGTTCTATTGGAGAGACTACACGGCCTTGCATTAATACAGCGTGCATTCTAGTATCAGTCAGTTTATAAGATACTAAACCCTAAACTCTTACGCAACCAAATTCGACTGCTGATAGCATCCTTTTTTTTTAAAGAGCTTTTATAGAAACTATTTACATTCAGCAATAGGGAAGTCAGAAATTGCATTTTTACTTGACATTTTTTTCAATCACTGAAAAAAATATTATGTATGAAATATACGCAAAATCCTAATTCAAATTCTCAGAAAATAATTGTTCTTGCGTGAAGAACAGAAAACTTTCTACTTCAAGTAACATTAATTTCAAAATATTTTTTACGTTTTTTTTCCCCGAGAGATTTTTGCTGCTATAATTTAGATTCGCCCTTATAATTCGCAGTGTTTCTTGAACAATAGCCAGGCGTTCATGCTCCGACTGACATTTGCTTCAACTAAATAGACCTCTCTTTGTTGAGATCACAAAGAAACACGGAAAACAAGTTGAATGTAGGGTATCTACAAATATTCAGTTGTTTACACACTCAATAAAAATCCTGGAAATAAAAACGGCATGTGTTTCAAAGCAGCGGGGAATGTTCTTCTTATAAATTTTAAATATAGTATAACAAATATACGTAAAGAGATTCTGGAGCTCGTGTGGAGACGGAAACTACATAATAGAGTTACGAAAACCAAGTCAAATCTGCGATGCACCAAGAGCATACAATAAGATTTCATTTTTGCAAACATCGTTATCCCAGAGTTCAGCAGAAATTTTCTTGTGATATAGCCATGGTGTGTTAAGATCACAGGTGTGATATTTTAGCGTAAGCGACATCAACACAGAGGTCGTTAATTTTTTTTTTTTTTCATAAATTATTGCCTTGTGAATCTATTGACAAAGGTATTGGACGATATCGTAATGACTGGTAAGTATCTAATGACATTCGATACCAAAATAAGCGTATAAGATTATATTACTTACAACTGTCACACGCCAAGCACGATTGATATTTTACATTCTAATTACGTGTGTACAAGTTTGACAATGTGCACCAAACAATGTGAGAATAAACGGAATAACTTCGTCAATACTCTTTTGACGAGTACAAGTCAGTACTTGGTGATAACGTTGGGAAAATCTTGAACAAATGCACGGCCATGATTGACAACGGATACGCAGATATAAGAGTAATTGAAGCTCTGAAAGCAGGAATGGTTCAACGTTATTCTGTTTCTTCGCAGTGGTGGGGTAAACAGGCTCCAGTGGTAACAGGGTAGTAAGCCGTTCAAGTCACAGTTCTCACTCTCGAAACTAGTACATTGCTACTGCGAAGTCAACAACCTTTCTTCTACACATCGAACAAGTTATGCTTTATCTCACGTAAGGTTTCACATGAAACCTACAATGCAATGGTAGGAAGTAAGTGTTTTTGATTAAAACGGAGTCGAAGCACACATTAAAAAAAATTATTGAGTAACTGCAGATTACAAAAAAAGAGACCAATTTTGTGACTTCATTTCAATAATAACATATTAGAGGGAAATTTTTTAAAATTGTTTTAATTGAAAGCGCCACTGACAAAAAAAAAGTTAAGAGATTATTACAATCGAATTTAGGGGGCCTAAAATAAAAAACATACAAGTATGTATATACTAAATAATATAAAGTGAACAAAAAACAGTAGTGAATAAACAAAGATACCTCGTATCTTCCTGCTGCTATGTGGTTTTCACCCCTTCAAAACAGCTATTATGGTTGCACTTTAGGCGCTAGAAGCACCCATTGGACACATCTGCTGAAGCCTGCTTTCTTTGAAGACCTTTCTTTGAAGACACATGTAGTTTAAAGTACTCATCCGTCCTCTATGTTATAGTTACTTCCTACAAAAGCAAAAGAGTACGCTGTTAAGAAAAAAAATACATTACAAATATTCCTCGTAAAGATATACTTTGTTAACACATACATCACGCATTTGCGACTCTACTAGATACGATTAGAAAGTACAGAAACAATTTTGTGAGAAGGGCGGTACTAACATTCACAGTAAATTCNAGACTCTACTAGATACGATTAGAAAGTACAGAAACAATTTTGTGAGAAGGGCGGTACTAACATTCACAGTAAATTCTCCCATCACACCTACGCGTAAGGTACTAAACTAGCGGGTAACTGTCCTATTTTATTGGCATGAAGTCTGGTGAAAGTTCGAAGTAAACACCTGTAAAAGTTTCGCATCTAGCCATTCGCATATATGCAATAAATATACGTATTAGCATATATAATGTTTAAACCATTTGCATTTATGTGCCAATAACGACGTTTCTCTCGCATAAGTTGACACTGAATTTGCGGAGAATTTTACTCCCATAGATTTGATTGTATTCCAGAGTTTTGCTAATCAGTGATTTGTTCATCACTCACATACACATAAACGATATCACAACTTCAACAAGTGTCCCAGTCGTAAGATAGGCCTGACACAATGTACAGTCCGAGCAGAAGTCGGTAGTACAGGAAACAGGTCTGACTGGTTGGTGCTACGTTACCTTCGTATTATGTTGAAGATCGGTCGACTTCTCGCACGGAAAGTGTTATATTACGTCACTCTTAGAGCGATATNTACCTTCGTATTATGTTGAAGATCGGTCGACTTCTCGCACGGAAAGTGTTATATTACGTCACTCTTAGAGCGATATTGATACACTGCTGCGCCATATATACTGGAACATAACGGCAATGAGAAGTATGCGAGACACGCTCTAAGTGAACTTCTATCTGAATCAGCCTTAAGGACTACTGCCTTCCGTCTCGGATACATCAGTTTTCTCGCTATCTATTCCGCAGGTTGTTCCGAAAATGTCTGGCGAGGCATAGCACATGTTATAGCTGCCTGAGCATTCCAAACTTGATGCAGTTTCACTGCCTTTGACTTATTAACAGGTAAAGAGCTCAGAAGGAAATAATGTTTGCTTTATCCCAACTACTACAGAGCCGACAACACGGAGATAAACCAGACCATGCAGATTTCCGGAAGTCTGCCAAACTATGCCCTGTCAGCCCACAAAACGCAAAATAAAAAAAATAAAAAAAAAAAAAATAAAATAAAAATCTAAATTCTGGTGTCTAAGATAAAATTATAAGTAAAAGATGCAAGGGTCAATCGCCTTTAAGGCTGTTCAAAAACGAGAATATTATGTCTAGATTCTTAGGATGTTGTATAGTTTGGTGACATATAGGTGGTTTCTTAATAAAAATATTAAATAATTTAAAAAATTACGTCTGTCAAGTTTTTTTTTTTTTTAAAGGAAATATGAAAATTCGAACATTAAATCTTAATTTGTGAAAATTTAAAAACTTTTTTGAACTTAGAGCTTGGTTTTACCTAAATGGTTCATTAAAGTCACAGGAAAAGTTGGTGAGGGGGTAGCGAGCTCGCTTTCGACCTGCCAATGTAAAGGGGATGGTCTGATGTTTCCTTTATTGTGCGCCACCTCATTGGCACCTAGCTGTTCGCGGATACCTGAACGAGAAGTGGATTGGTCGAGGAGCAGCTGGTGACCAGGCTCTTCATTACTGGTCCCTAAGAAGCCCAGATCTTACCCCGTGTGATTTTTTTCTATGGAGGTACATAAAGAGATAAAGTGTTTCGTCCACCATTGCCGGCTAACATTGACGACCTCAAAGCGAGAATTACGAACGCCATCCAAATCTAACGCCGGACATGCTAACAAGAGTGGAAAGAGTTTGATTATCGAGTAGATGACGTTCGGGCCGCTCGTGGTGGTAACATTGAACATTTTAAAATGTATGATAAACAAACTTCACGGTTATACTGTTCATTTGATTGGTCAAGCAATGTTGTAGGTTGTTTTGTTTTGATATTGTAAACCTTCAAATTTGTGGTATTATTTTATACTCATCCTGTACAACTATTTCTTTTAACGCTTAAGGAAATCCCAACAAAGCACACGACCTGCTAAGTTCCAATGGAAACCAATATATTTTCAGTTCTTCTGTGCACGTAANATATTTTACATTCTAATTACGTGTGTACAAGTTTGACAATGTGCACCAAACAATGTGAGAATAAACGGAATAACTTCGTCAATACTCTTTTGACGAGTACAAGTCAGTACTTGGTGATAACGTTGGGAAAATCTTGAACAAATGCACGGCCATGATTGACAACGGATACGCAGATATAAGAGTAATTGAAGCTCTGAAAGCAGGAATGGTTCAACGTTATTCTGTTTCTTCGCAGTGGTGGGGTAAACAGGCTCCAGTGGTAACAGCGTAGTAAGCCGTTCCAGTCACAGTTCTCACTCTCGAAACTAGTACATTGCTACTGCGAAGTCAACAACCTTTCTTCTACACATCGAACAAGTTATGCTTTATCTCACGTAAGGTTTCACATGAAACCTACAATGCAATGGTAGGAAGTAAGTGTTTTTGATTAAAACGGAGTCGAAGCACACATTAAAAAAAATTATTGAGTAACTAGATTACAAAAAAAGTGACCAATTTTGTGACTTCATTTCAATAATAACATATTAGAGGGAAATTTTTTAAAATTCTTTTAATTGAAAGCGCCACTGACAAAAAATAAGTTAAGAGATTATTACAATCGAATTCAGGGGGCCTAAAATAAAAAACATACAGGTATGTCTATACTAAATAATATAAAGTGAACAAAAAACAGTAGTGAATAAACAAAGAGACCTCGTATCTTCCTGCTGCTATGTGGTTTTCACCCCTTCAAAACAGCTATTATGGTTGCACTTTAGGCGCTAGAAGCACCCATTGGACACATCTGCTGAAGCCTGCTTTCTTTGAAGACCTTTCTTTGAAGACACATGTAGTTTAAAGTACTCATCCGTCCTCTATGTTATAGTTACTTCCTACAAAAGCAAAAGAGTACGCTGTTAAGAAAAAAAAATACATTACAAATATTCCTCGTAAAGATATACTTTGTTAACACATACATCACGCATTTGAGACTCTACTAGATACGATTAGAAAGTACAGAAACAATTTTGTGAGAAGGGCGGTACTAACATTCACAGTAAATTCTCCCATCACACCTACGCGTAAGGTACTAAACTAGCGGGTAACTGTCCTATTTTATTGGCATGAAGTCTGGTGAAAGTTCGAAGTAAACACCTGTAAAAGTTTCGCATCTAGCCATTCGCATATATGCAATAAATATACGTATTAGCATATATAATGTTTAAACCATTTGCATTTATGTGCCAATAACGACGTTTCTCTCGCATAAGTTGACACTGAATTTGCGGAGAATTTTACTCCCATAGATTTGATTGTATTCCAGAGTTTTGCTAATCAGTGATTTGTTCATCACTCACATACACATAAACGATATCACAACTTCAACAAGTGTCCCAGTCGTAAGATAGGCCTGACACAATGTACAGTCCGAGCAGAAGTCGGTAGTACAGGAAACAGGTCTGACTGGTTGGTGCTACGTTACCTTCGTTTTATGTTGAAGATCGGTCGACTTCTCGCACGGAAAGTGTTATATTACGTCACTCTTAGAGCGATATAGATACACTGCTGCGCGATATATACTGGAACATAACGGCAATGAGAAGTATGCGAGACACGCTCTAAGTGAACTTCTATCTGAATCAGCCTTAAGGACTACTGCCTTCCGTCTCGGATACATCAGTTTTCTCGCTATCTATTCCGCAGGTTGTTCCGAAAATGTCTGGCAAGGCATAGCACATGTTATAGCTGCCTGAGCATTCCAAACTTGATGCAGCTTCACTGCCTTTGACTTATTAGCAGGTAAAGAGCTCAGAAGGAAATAATGTTTGCTTTATCCCAACTACTACAGAGCCGACAACACGGAGATAAACCAGACCATGCAGATTTCCGGAAGTCTGCCAAACTATGCCCTGTCAGCCCACAAAACGCAAAATAAAAAAAATAAAAAAAAAAAAAATAAAATAAAAATCTAAATTCTGGTGTCTAAGATAAAATTATAAGTAAAAGATGCAAGGATCAATCGCCTTTAAGGCTGTTCAAAAACGAGAATATTATGTCTAGATTCTTAGGATGTTGTATAGTTTGGTGACATTATATAGGTGGTTTCTTAATAAAAAATATTAAATAATTTAAAAAAATTACGTCCGTCAAGTTTTTTTTTTTAAAGGAAATATGAAAATTCGAACATTAAATCTTAATTTGTGAAAATTTAAAAACTTTTTTGAACTTAGAGCTTGGTTTCACCTAAATGATTCAGTAAAGTCACAGGAAAAGTTGGTGAGGGGGTAGCGAGCTCGCTTTCGACCTGCCAATGTAAAGGGGATGGTCTGATGTTTCCTTTATTGTGCGCCACCTCATTGGCACCTAGCTGTTCGCGGATACCTGAACGAGAAGTGGANTAAAGTCACAGGAAAAGTTGGTGAGGGGGTAGCGAGCTCGCTTTCGACCTGCCAATGTAAAGGGGATGGTCTGATGTTTCCTTTATTGTGCGCCACCTCATTGGCACCTAGCTGTTCGCGGATACCTGAACGAGAAGTGGATTGGTCGAGGAGCAGCTGGTGACCAGGCTCTTCATTACTGGTCCCTAAGAAGCCAAGATCTTACCCCGTGTGATTTTTTTCTATGGAGGTACATAAAGAGATAAAGTGTTTCGTCCACCATTGCCGGCTAACATTGACGACCTCAAAGCGAAAATTACGAACGCCATCCAAATCTAACGCCGGACATGCTAACAAGAGTGGAAAGAGTTTGATTATCGAGTAGATGACGTTCGGGCCGCTCGTGGTGGTAACATTGAACATTTTAAAATGTATGATAAACAAACTTCACGGTTCTACTGTTCATTTGATTGGTCAAGCAATGTTGTAGGTTGTTTTGTTTTGATATTGTAAACCTTCAAATTTGTGGTATTATTTTATACTCATCCTGTACAACTATTTCTTTTAACGCTTAAAGAAATCCCAACAAAGCACACGACCTGCTAAGTTCCAATGGAAACCAATATATTTTCAGTTCTTCTGTGCACGTAANGGAAATCCCAACAAAGCACACGACCTGCTAAGTTCCAATGGAAACCAATATATTTTCAGTTCTTCTGTGCACGTAATAACGCATACTGTTACGCTTAATTTTTCTATTGTAAACCCAAATTAAATGTTTTATACCCCAAAAAATTAATAAATTTTATAATTTTACCAAACGTTGCTCAACTTGTACGCATTATATTTTATGACAATTTCCTAGAATAAAAAAAGTTTACACTTTATAATTTTTGAATAATTTGATGTCAAAAACAAAATCCTTCTGTTTTGTTTCAGGCATAAAAACAAATACTAATAAAGTTGAACAGATAAAAAAATTTACAACATAAATGAAAGCACAGTTTGTAACATGGGCTACTACTGCTTGACATGTATTTAATCACCAAATAACAGTTCAAACATTGGTTTTTAATTTAAGAATATGCTATTATTTTCATATATAAGACTTGTTATTTTCGGGATTACATAAGTGTAATGCGATAGCCTATTAATTAGTTTACTTTGAAAATGTTTTCAACTAGACAACCTGGTGTTTGTTATTACGACTGCAAAATCGAGAAGATTTTTATATTTTATATCAAATTAATAAAAATATATAAAATTTGAATTATTTTCATTCGATGAAAATGTTATTACACACAAAACATACGAGTTGTACAATGTTTGGTGCAAAAATTTAAGTATAAATTTTTTGGGGTCCGACACCCTTAAGCCGTAGTCTGCAATGAGCGATATTGGCTTACGCACAGGGGCCACGGTGGCTGAGTGGTTAGACTACTCGCCTCCCACCACTGCGAACCGGGTTCAATCCTCCGCCTGTTCACTCCCGAATTTTTGCATGTGGGGGTCGTGCCGGACGATGCCGCTGGTCAGCGGGTTTTCTCGGGGATCTCCTTTGCTCTACGTACTAACCTAAATCACCCTCATCGGCTCTCAAGACCTCGCTGTTATGAGCCGCTTGAGTCTCTTCAATCACTCGCTTGCTAACGTGTAGGACAGGTTTGGAAAGAGCCATCGTGGACGAGCGGCATCGCTCGGGCAGCCCCCTTGAATAAACATACTCCAGACGTGACGCGGAGCAGAGAGTTTCGGGCCGACTCTCATTCCAGTCGAAAGGAACTGTATAGCCCGGCGAAGGGTACGGGTAAAACTTGTACACACACCTCGTCCTCGCCCTTCGAGAGGTTGCTTCTTATTGGTCACTTTCTGAGGTCGCTCCGCCGACGGCAGATGTGAAAACAACCCGCTCTCGCGTCCTTCAGCACCTCTTCCTGCGCCGAGCAGAGATTAGCGTGGCAAGGGAAAAAAATAAAAAAAGGGGGAGCAAAGGAAGGATGTCAACATGTTAGTGGATTTGTGGTAGTTGTTGTGGAAGGAATTCACGGCCCTGTGCGGGGAAATGGTCGGCACATGGGCTGCAGCTGAATAAATAACGTGATTTATGGCTGCCGCGTTAGTAAAGGGTCCTGGCGGACGAGTCCTTGGAAGCAAGATGAGATAGTAGGACCTGAGATGACGATATACTCACTTTAGTATTCCGCCAATTTTTGCAATTTCACATCTTCCGTTTTTATATAGTTTATATAGTTTTATATAATGTTTCTAAAGCCAGCTTGTAGAAGAAAAAAAAAGTGTTTTCTATTCAAGTCTCCAGCAAAGCATGCATGTGTATATTGATTATCGGTGTGAAGTAATAGTTTTGTTTTGTGTTCAAACTTACGCAATATCTGCCTACTTGCTTTGCAAGCAATAATTTAAAAAAATGTAACACGTATACCCCTTCCGTTGTAATTCATATACTGCAATTAAAACAAAGAAAAAGTACTTCACCACAATTTTTTGTATATAAATACGCCTAATTCAGTGGTCGTCTCGCCTCCTACCAAAAACTTACCCAGTTCGATTCTCGGTGGGGCCGCTAGCGGATTTTCACACTTGGGAATCGTGCCGGATGATGCCGCTAGTCGGCAGGTTTTCTTGGAGATCATCCATTTCCCCCTCCCTGTCATTCTAGGCGATACTCCATTTCCGTCTAGCTTCACTCTCACCGGCTGTCCAGGCCTCGCTTAAGAGCAGTACAATCTTCCCCTCTAACGCAATGTTGCATTGTTACTGTCTTGCTATGACGCGACGTTTGCGTTAATTTAGAAATTATGCTCATTATTTACAATGGTGTTATTACTTTGTTTAATATTTAGTGTACCATGAGATCTAGTAACGTCTATTCCCACATTGAGTCCCTTCAAGGTAAAGTTACCCTCCCAGTAATGAATCGCATCAAATGTTTGTAGAAGTTATCAAAATACAAATATATTTGAACAGTACACTAAGTGCAGTAATTTTAAATCGAAATGCAAGTTTTTCGTGGCGAGATGTAAAGTTATTTTTATTTATCGTGCTCCGAATGGTATTTGGAAACATAGCATGGTTCTCCTTTTTACTAAGTTTAAAACATTGCTTTAATAATGTTGGCTGCGTATTAAAGATGTTTCATTATCACTATGTCATATTTTAAGTGCAATGTTTTAATCTGTGGCTGCTAGTAGAATGAAATAGCCGAGTTGTGGACAAGGGAGTAAGGTGGGGGAGCCGGAGTCGGCCACTGACATCTTGTAAGTACTCTTTTCCCTAAAAATTTTTCTTTTGTCCCTCAAAATCGTCTAAATTGCCCTCAAAATTTCCCATTTTTCCGATAAAATATTTCTTCTTCCCTTAAAAACACTAATTCCCAAAGTCGCAAATACTATCCCCGAAAGGCATTTCGCGATCCTTCAGAAGGATTTAGGAGGGACAGTTTTTTTAGGGCAGAGAAGTGGCGGCCATATTGGTTTATAGGCATAGGGTATGCCAAATCGATACACAAACCAGGTTCTGGAGTCAGACCTGATCATCAGCCATATTGGTTCTGTCAGCCANTCTCCCTAAAAATGTTTCTTTTGTCCCTCAAAATCGTCTAAATTGCCCTCAAAATTTCCCATTTTTCCGATAAAATATTTCTTCTTCCCTTAAAACACTAATTCCCAAAGTCGCAAATACTATCCCCGAAAGGCATTTCGCGATCCTTCAGAAGGATTTAGGAGGGACAGTTTTTTTAGGGCAGAGAAGTGGCGGTCATATTGGTTTATAGGCAGAGGGTATGCCAAATCGATACACAAACCAGGTTCTGGAGTCAGACCTGATCATCAGCCATATTGGTTCTGTCAGCCATCTCGTCAGCCATCTTGGATCCAGGAGCCCCTTGAACTTAAATGACCTAAAACCAACAAAATTCCAAACATTTATTTAAACATTTATTATAAAAATAATTTAAAACTTACAAAATTATTTTGAAAAATAATATTAAAACTTTTATTCAAAAACTTACATTTACACAGGTCACCTTCCACAGATCTATGTCAAGCCGATTACTGACCCTCCTCCAATCAATCACATTGTCTAACATTCCTCTCCCCTTCCAATTTTTCAAATTGGTGAATTAGTCTGCAGGCCTCCACCTATACTCATTCCGTCGTATACGGCCATCTTGGATTTTTTTTTGTTTGTCATTTGTTTATACATAGCTGGAGGCCGCCATTTTTGATTTCATATGTTTACTTAAGCATCACCTAGGTGGTGCTATTTTCTGGATTTATCCACCAGGCGAGCTGGTGATTAAGCCACCAGGTGGTAGGCATATTTATTTATGTTTTTAAAGTATAGTTTGTGCTGTCGGCACCCACCATACTTTATTCTATTTTCAATGTTTATGTAGTGATAATTTGTCGATTATGCAGCCTGCTGTCAGCCTGTACCAAATGGTGACATTGACAATTCCTGTAAAGTAAGTAACTTGTCATATTACATTTTTTAAATATAATAATTTTTATTGTAAATTAGATTTTATGTAAAGGAGGGTATTTTAAAATAAATAAAACTCAAACTATTTTTTAAAAACCAATTTTATTTGGTAATGTAGAAAATGAGAAAAAAACAAAGGTTTATTAATAGAAATCTTTTCTGATCAATGCTCGATTTCCGCATCGTCGACCCAAGTATTTTAGCGGTCTGGGAAACTCCACCAATTGACAAACGACCATCCATTATGCCATTTCAGCACCTTCTCAATCAAATACACATCAAAAAAATTCTTAGGTAGAATCTCCTCTGTGTAGAAACCACCATGGATGGGAACATTATTCAGATCTTCGAGAAAGTAGGCCCTCGGGGCATAGTTGCGTATACTTCGCAAACGAAAAAGTTCGGGGCTCCAATTAGCTGTGAACCCTTTCTCGAATATGCATTTCTGTTAGGAGATGCGTGCCAGGTCGCCGACCTTGTGTTTATGTTTGCGTGCGTCCGTCCTTTTAACGTCAGTGTAAAAGGTTCGAAGCAGGGAGTCGTCCTTTGCGTCTTCGGTTTTTATGGGAGTGGTATAATGAACTATATAATTATACTCGCAGACGAGATTCGGCAGTAGTGTTAGCCACTTGTAGCTGCCAGTCGCACTGAAATGCCTCCACATTTTCCGCTTCAGAGTTCTGTTTAACCTCTCGACGATAGAAGCTTTGAGATTGCTGTATGTGTAATAATGATTTATGTCATGTATCTTCATCGGGGCCTTGAACTTTGCATTGTATAATTCCTTGCTCTGGTCAGTTTGTAGATTAGTCGGGATAAGTCCTTCGCGCAATACGTCAGTCATGGCCTCGGTGACATCACAGGCATTCTTCGATTTGTCCGGCCTGGCCCATGCGAATTTGCTATATGCATCGATGACAGTCAACATGCATTTGTAGCCCTTGTTGACCCCAGCATATGGTATCATCTCCACGAGGTCATCTCGAAATAGATAGTTCATCCCACATATCACAACCTTGCGGCGATGGTAGTTGCATCTCGCAGATGCGTGCAGTTCATTGGCGATTCCCAATTGACTCATTCTATGTAGCTTCCCTCCTTCAGTTCTTCGACGATTGAAATTATCTCGTTAGTGTGGGAGTAATTTCCAACCCTTTGCGAGGCGAGAAGTAGATGCAGCCTATCAACCAGCTCGTTTGGTTCGTCCCAGAATATGTAGTCGATATTCTTGTCGTTTTCTATCTTCTTTAAACCTTCGCCCCTTTTCAGTGCTAGGCCGCTAAAGAGGTCTGCGAGAACGTCAATATTTATGTGATCTTCGTCCTTATAAACACCTGTCTCGGGATCTTAATCTTGGTAAAGTGCGTGCGTAAGTTCGAGCAATGTTTTGTATTACAGCAGGTCGGATTCTGTAAACTCTGGGCTCCTTGCGAAAAAGAGGTTGTAAAGTGCCTTTCGGGGGATCGTTTTTCAACTGGAGGGATTGGTATTTTTTTGAGAGAAAAAATGGAAAATTAATGGGGAAATAGGGAAATTTTGAGGAAAAAAGAAAAGTTTTGAGAGAAATTTCGCCAATTTTGAGGGGAAAATAGTAGGTTTTAAGGGAAATGGGATATTCCAAGATGGCGGTGACCAGCTCTGACTCCGCCACCCTATTCCCTTGTCCTCAACTCGACTATTTCATTCTACTGCTGCTGGCTTCTGTTTTTTTTTTTTTTTTTTAACACTTCAGCGTATATATTTAGGCAGCTTTTAACATCAAGGCATTTAAAGCCAATGAGGGTGAAGCGATCTGAGTATGGAGAAACGTAGGAATGAAAAGGCGGGGGGAACGGAAGATCCCCGAGAAAACCCGCTTACCAGCGGCAACGTACGGCATGATTCCAACATGTGAAAATCCGGGAGCGGCCCCGCTGGTAATCGAACCAGGTTCGCTTAGCTCTCATCAGGGAAACACCGCGCTCACAACGATTAGTCAACCACCTCAGGCAGTCAGGAAGAATCCAGCGTGTGATTGGTTGAAGTGCCCGGCCAATTATAAACAACATTCATCCCCCTACATCTGTTAGCCTTTCTCAAAAATCTAACCACACACTAGTGTAGATGAATAAATAGATGAAACAGCCTTTTACACAACGAACGCCAGCCGCACAGTATAGCAAAATGGCGCAAGTGTCCAGGCAAAGTTTTGGAACGCCGTTCGCCAATCAGCGTCTGGTAACTTACTCTTCAGTCGGCAGTCCAGCCAATAGGTAACCTTCCGCAGCATGCAGTAGCCAATCGGTTACAAAGCTTGTAACCAGAGTCTAGTGCAGCCAATCAGAGAATTCATACGCCCTGCAAATTAACAAGGGAACCACCATGGCCATTTATCTTCCGTCTACTTATATATATAGATTGTTCACTGTAAAGTGAGCACTTTCGAGGTCCTTGTTACTTTTTCCTTTCAGACATTTTTTGTCCTTTAACCACCTTTTTAAATTAAATATTGTCAATTATGTAATAAACATGGTGTGAGTATTCCACTGCACTTGGAAGTTAACGCCAAAGGCTAAAATGATATACATTTATTGACTATTATTCCTAATGAGAGGCCTTTAAAATGTTCTCACTTTACCGTGAATAACGTATACTCTAAGACAGATGCACGCACGTGTTGAATGGTGACACTAAGTGTGTTACCATGTTGGCTAAAATTTCTGTGGGTGTGTACCTCACAGATAACTATAGACTGTTTACGGTAAACTATGCATTATTTTAAAGCCCTGTTTAATATCTACTTGCATGCACAATGTGTATTCTTCCGCTATATGTAAAATTAACATTGTCACGAGCCTGATCACTTTATTCGTGCTTCAGTCAAATGAAACTAAGAAATTGTTATGAAAGTAAATTATTTATAAATTTATATTATCCTTACATTTATATCACTAAGTAAAACAGAAAACAAAAGAAACCATTTCAGTCTTCACAAATGTTTAACTAAAACTTTTAATTCAGCATCGAAACCTGGAACTACTTTCCCACCATCGTTACCAACATTACTGGGCGCATGCCGCTCAGTGTACCCGTTATAATATTAGGAGGTAGGGACAGTTTAATTCAACATTAGAAACATCATCAAAGTGCTCACTTAACCTCGAACAGCTTTAATGAAATATGTATGTAATTGCAATGACTATAGCATACTAAACTTGCATGATTATTTTCGCAAGCTATTCACGAGAAACAAATATGACCGAAAACTGTTTTCTTACAAGTAAATGACATTAAGAAAAACTTATCGACATTTTAAATTGGAGATATTTATAACTTTTTCCCTCAACTCAAAACAAACTATTGCAGCTAGTTCGGAAATACACCCAACAAGTAATCGACTGCATGTGCATACCAAGGATACATCCCTTGTGTACTATAGGCTTTCTAGGAATTCGGATAGCAATAGTTTATACATGATGACGTAACATGTGAGGCCAAGTATAAATGCATGTATACTTGAAGAGCATCCGGACACGGCCTAAGGCAGTTGGCCAACGGCGGGCCCGTTCTTGCCTTAAATAAGGATGTTGATTTCCTTAAATGCAACGAAACCATCAGGATCTTACCCTTATTGTTCAGACAATGAGAATGTTCTTAATTTTTCAAAAATGCCTTCTTCAAGAAGCATAAATATTTTAAAACAAATACACTTTTCAGGTATGTCTACCATTGCTGTTATTGTGATAAATTAAAGAGAAGCCGTTTTCAGAGGCCATCAACTTGTAAAGTGGATTTTTATACGCAATTGATATATTCATTGGAGCTAATTTTAAAACTCATTATCAACGTTAGTGAATTATGTACAACCTTTACATCAAATCTACACAATAAATGCTGAAGCATTTGTTTAAATGTTGATTTCAAATTTTTTAACTCAGAGCAAATGAAACACATGCAAGTAACTCGCACTCTCATAAAGCCACACGCTCGAATAGTTTAAACCGGATGTAACGACTTTTACCTCCGGGCATGATAGAAGCTTGTTGACGCCATAGCCCGGGGTTTAATATATTAACACATTTATTTCCCCGTCTCATTTCCAGAATTTGGTAATTCTTATCATAAAAACTGCGAAAATGTATTAATAATTTTGATTTCATATTTGGTTACAGTAGATAGTATATGTGTAATTAGTACATTATTTTTGGTTCAGTATTTCATGTCAGCGCGGCAGGGTAGTTTAAACAAAGAGCTATATTTAAGAACATTTAAGAAATATTTTGTTATCCATGATAAAGTACAAACCGGAATGAAAATAACGAAGTATGGTGAATGACGTATGATCTTAATTTCCCCAGCCACTCAGAAGCACGCTTTTTGTTGTACATATATTTTTTATAATTAGTCTTTAAAACCCGCTTAGTTTAGTACTGTAAAGCTAAAGAGTGGTTCTTAAATAATATACTTAGTTAAATACGCATCTAAGCACTTTGCAGACGTTCTGATCTTCCACAGGAATCGACCCCGATAAGTGCATTAACGACAGTCACGGAACGCGAAAGTCAGGTGAGCTTTTTGACGACCGGAAATTTATTGCCATGAGATCGCTGCGGACACTCCTTGGACAAAGATAACAGCTGAATGCACTTCAGCACTGGAATCAGCAACTAGGATGACGATATATTTCAAAGCATAATTTACACTTTATGAAGATGAAATAGCAGTCGTCTCGCCGAGGTCCTACCAGGACTCGGTCAAAGCCGCTCCGAAAAAAAAGGAACAATTTGCGCAAAAATGTAGTCCACGTAAAATCTGAAGGCTTTCTTCTAATCTATACTCTACCTCACGGACGAGTGCAATAACCATGACAGTAAGAAATTAGTCTTATGTACACTGCAAAATATTTTATGTTGACATACTGGAAAGGTTGACATTCGGCTGAGAGTGTATGTGTAAATATCATCTAAAGTCTATCGCAGTTTCCTCAAACTTTTTTATTCAAACATATTAAAAATCACCCCATGTAAGACGTTCTTGATAGTTTCCTAAATATGCCATGTATCACAAACGTTTCATACTTCTGTTTACATATTTTTGAATAAATTGAACGTTTTCTTCTATTTAATGTATAAATTATGATATTTTATTAATAATTATAATTAAAAAACCCAGAGAGAAATTGGGAATGTTGTTAATGCATAGTAAGAAATAGTTTTCATGCAAAATATCATTACACTGAGTGCGCACGAATGTGGTGCATTGTTCCTATAGTGTAATTTTCTCTCGAAGTTTCTAGAGTTAGCTAAACTTTGTTTGCATGAGACGGAGGAATATCGTGGCAGCACAGAACTTCAGCAAAGCTTCAGAATATTTGGAAGTAACCGAAAATGCACTATATGGCATAAGGAGACACCGCTGTATGCATAGAATCAGCTCCGAACAGAACTGCCCTGCCTTCAGAAATGGCAAGAAGTGCACTCGTTCGGGAGACAGACTATACTTGGTGTCATCTTTCCCTATTCAGAAGTAAATCTCAGGTCTATAATCGACTCTGCAGATGCGCTGCTTCCCGCACGTTAACTGCTTGTCCGGCACGGCTGTGATCATAGAAAACTCATGATAAAACATATTATCGTATTCAGATGGCTGGGATATTTTGCTTTACCTGAACTGATAGCATAAATTTGCTTAAGGTTTAATTATTATGGTTGGCTGAATGATAAGTTAATTTATCAATAAAATTGTTGACTTAGAATAGAATGGACGAAATAACCCTAGAATATTATCGTAAATCGGATTAGACATTTTGTCAAAAACCTTTTAATAATTTCCAAAAGTTTAATTTCAGTCATGGCACTCCTACAATTCGCCTATCAAGCAAGATTCTACGTTTTTTCCAGTTACGTATTTCCAGTGTTGTTTACGAAAACTTCAACTAAATGAAATAGTTTGCTACGTTCAAATCTCCATCCGCATGTTATCTATGATGTAATGCAGCTTATCAGTTACAAGTCTATACAAGTTTAGCCATTTGCTCATTTGCCTTTGCATGGTAGACACTCCGCCCATGCACCTTGCACAAANTTTAATAATTTCCAAAAGTTTAATTTCAGTCATGGCACTCCTACAATTCGCCTATCAAGCAAGATTCTACGTTTTTCAAGTTACGTATTTCCAGTGTTGTTTACGAAAACTTCAACTAAATAAAATAGTTTGCTACGTTCAAATCTCCATCCGCATGTTATCTATGATGTAATGCAGCTTATCAGTTGCAAGTCTATACAAGTTTAGCCATTTGCTCATTTGCCTTTGCATGGTAGACACTCCGCCCATGCACCTTGCACAAAACCTTTAAAACTGGCCGACCGGGTCACTCCCAGATTTTCGCACGTGGGAATCGTGCCAGATGTGTAGACAAATCCTCAGACTCTGCCGTTTACTTAAAAAAAAAATCTGAAATACGCGGGCGGCTGAAAGGGTGTTGTCGATCAGTTCCGTTTGATATTCATTCACTCCCNAAAAAAAAAAATCTGAAATACGCGGGCGGCTGAAAGGGTGTTGTCGATCAGTTCCGTTTGATATTCATTCACTCCCGAACAACATTGGCTTCGCGTTCCCTTCATTGTCGCTTCGCTTCCGCCAACGCACAGACGTCTCCACGTCAGAAGTCTCGCGACTGTTCGAGCTCAAAGGCGAGTCGTCGATGATTTTTTTTTTCCTCGGGCTGACGTTTACGATTGTTTTATACGCCGACTGGAGAGGGTGGGGGAGGAAGTGGCCGACGTTTAACAGGAGCACAAGTGACGGGCTACAAACAGTCAAGATCCTTACAGACTTCGCCGTGACAAACTTGCGGTACACGTGCGCTTTTAAAATTGTTCACGGCCTCACAGAAAAATTCTAAGAATACCGCTGACTTCTAGACGATATTTTCTCAGAGATTTCACTAGTGCCTTTCCTCTTCCGGGAAGCATCGTGCATTCGTTTGAACTCCTTTGCGGTACAACTTTTACGAGCTACATAAATGTAGGTACTCAAATATTTCTTAGTGAAAAAAGAATTTTCATCGTGGTCGATAGACAGCGAAGAAATTATTATAGCCTAGAAGTTACACTTTNTTTCTTAGTGAAAAAAGAATTTTCATCGTGGTCGATAGACAGCGAAGAAATTATTATAGCCTAGAAGTTACACTTTCTTCTAATGTTTCATTTCAATTCCTCCTTTTTATAATTTGTTTTAGTAAATTTAAACATTTTACTGAAGAAAATAAATTACTCAACTTGTGAAATGAAAATTTCGACTGCAATATATAGTAATTCCATTAAAACCTTGAAAAGTATCCGACAGTTTGCTTTTAACACGGATAATTAAAAAACAAGAATATATTCTGCAAAATGGTTAAATGAAGAGTGTAATTAAGTGTTCAAAATATGCAGTTACCTATATAAAATGTGGTTTAGAGTATTTCCGAAGCCTCTTCACCAAAATTAAATCGTTACAATCTTAGCTTTTAGGTAAGACACTACTCTGTGCACTCAATGAAACACAATTCGTTGAATTGTATACATTGCTAATTAATATCTAACGCGATATTTGTGTGTCCGAAATATGCGTCCGTTTATATTCTGTTGATANCCGAAATATGCGTCCGTTTATATTCTGTTGATATTAGTGTTTCACAAAATGTTTATACTAGCCACTATGAAAATCGTATGAAAAGCGCCCATGCCTTCATTTGCGGCAAATGAAATGCGAGCGGGAAAATCTAGAAAATTACACCAAAGGGACAACGCATCGCATTCGTGCGCACTCAGTGTAATTATGTATTGCATAAATCCTATTTCTTACTAGGCATTACCAACACACGTGTTTCCTCCCTGTTTCTGTTCATATTTATAATAAGCAAATATTTAATATATAGATAAAATTTAAGTAAAAGTTTAATTTAATAAAAAATATATTACTTCTATGTTAACACAGGTGTAAAACATATTTTATACATGGCATATGTACACTCTAATAAATAATACGGTAATTTACCATACCAGTGTATACGCTTAGTTAAGAAGCGGGAATGGCAATTTTTCCCCCTATACATTCATTAAAGCTATCCTTAATTTGCTCAGAAAACAGTCAAATGCGTAGGGAAGTTCCTAACTTTGTATAGTAGTGACGCTAAACATTCCTACATCTACAGCTTGATGTATGTTATTATTCCCAACAGTGAATATGTTAAAAACTTCCATTACAGGTTAGAAAGTTTACCAGAAAACATTTTACGGTGTAGGGAACAACCAAGTATGTCATAAACTGGGAAATGTTTCAACGGTTTGATTCGAAAAGTTTGAAGAAACCGCGAAAAGGCAGTAACAACTATGCACATGCCACTTTTCTACGTAGTTCCCTTGCAAGGCTGTGCACTGGTCCGGTTCAACGACCTTCTTCATAGCGATGCGATCGCTCCGGAAGCCAAGGGGCTGCCAGGACAAACTTCGTTGACGAGTTATTTAGAGTTACATCGTTACATGCGTACTGTTATGAAGTTATCAGGCCTTAGCTGAACGGCCTGCCTCATCACACCTTCAAACATTAAACCAGGGCACGACTGTGATTGCAACAACACCTTCTAAAAGACAGTTGCAGAAATCCCCTCCACCAGCCAGTAAACGAGGCCAAAAATATGAAACAACGTGACACAGGGAGCGGCGTCTTTTGTCGTTGACCCGCCCAGTGAGAAGACCACAGAATATGAGTGTGTCCGGCCGTCGTTAACCGCCTCCTAGAATTAAATTAGCCTCCGGTAACATGAACAAGATGGGGACTTTCCAATTAGAATGAGACAGTAATGGCGTGAGGTATTAAATCTTAATATGATTAATAAGCATCTTGGTATTCAATTTTATCTCCCCCGATCAATAGTCACGTAAATAGTTATTGTATAATCCTTATGTTTAATACACTCCATTTTATACTGCTGTGGTCTACCTAATCGTGAATCATTATTGAGCTATGCCCTTAGACACCTTTACGAAGAATGGCCAACAAGCTAATTCGTAACAGTAAGCTCATCGAATTTCACCGTTACTCTTTGATCGAACAGTGCGATGAGAGGTGTTCGGAATCACCACCCAGGTCTGCACAGCTTTTTGTACCTAACGCTCTAAACTTGAATAAACGAGAATTTTACTAATTTAAACATTTAACACCAACTTACACATTCAACAGTCACTCCAGCCAATTTAACTGAAGAATTAGTGAAAAATGTAATTTTTTTTTCTCATTCACTGATTCAGTTGATATTTTCCGCTGAGTTATCAACTATTTATTCGCTGTTTATCAGCGATTTGTATTTTGACTGATGGATTAGTTAAAGAAGGTGTATCAAATGAAATAACAACGCATAAACTAATAAACCACGTTAGAAATATTTTTTTAGTTGTGGGTTTGGTTTTTATAATACCATTTAATAATTAAATAATATCAGTCTTTCATTTCGTTTTTACGTCTTTCATTTCATTTTTACGCCTTTCATTTAGTTTTCACGTTATCATCATAGCACTCGGTTTGAAGTTTTAAACTGTATTAAATGTAGTGAAGTGATTAATTGCGTTCATACGTACTATTTGTATTAACAATCCCAATATTACCATTTGAATTAAAAATTAAAGAAATGGCCTACAATTTAAAGCCACATATTTTGCATAAATAAATACATAATACATGTATTTTCCTCTTTATAGTCAGAGTTAAATTGGTAGCTCCATTGCTAAGGTAACGGCTGGAAGCGGGATACTGACTGTTCAAATCCTGGGCACCAAGAATTTTTTTTTTCACTTATATAAATTACGTTAAAATTGCACCATATAAACAGTGACTATCAGAAACATGTTTATTCCTCGAAATGATTTAGTTAAGTTCAATAAAAAACATTATAAATTTGCTGCATGCAGTTGGCTGTCACTTATTCAATCAATGAAATTATTTCACTGAAACAAGCAGCGGTTTTACGCCGATTCTAATTTGAGCCATTTTCACTGATTCGAATAGTAAAGTCCACATTTTTACACATTGCCCTTTTATTAAACAAAATGGCCGACAACTGTATGTTTTTATTGCACTATTATATTCTTCGCACCCCCTTAGATGGCTTTCTATAATGGACGATTTTTCGCCGGATTTGCTCTAAAACTTACGGTTTCCGAGATATTTAAAATTGTATGATTTAATGCTTAACTCCGTTTTTTGGTGTGGTACAGGCACAATCGTTATTTTATTCCGGATTATTGGACCAGATATTACATTGTTATTCGCTCTGTACACTCCAGTTGCTGCTTTCACCGGTTTATCTTGACGATTTGGCACGTATTATCTTGAAGTTTTCAGGTCACCATGTAAAACGCTGCCCTATTAACTTTATGTCAACTCATCAAGATAAGGCTGTAAAAGCAGCAACATAAGTGTACAGATAAGTGATAATGTAACTTGTGGCCTAATAATCACGAATAAAAAATCAATTGTGCATCTATCACACCGAAAAATTGAGTACAGCATAAAATCATAAAACATGAAATATCTTAGAAATAGTCCGTTTTAGAGTAAAAATGGCGAAATTTATACATATTAAAAACCCATATAAGGAGGTGTGGAGAATATAATATTAGTGCCATAGAATCATATACTTGTCAGTCATTCTGTTTCTAATAAAAATTAAATTATTAATTTTTTACATTAGTGTAATGCACTAGAANTCATATACTTGTCAGTCATTCTGTTTCTAATAAAAATTAAATTATTAATTTTTTACATTAGTGTAATGCACTAGAACATGGACTCACGTATACTTATAAAAGGGGTATAAACTTATATAATTTTAAAATGATGACGTGCTGTCAGTTTTTCTAATTATTACATAGAATTTTATTAAAACTAGTCTAAGCTTCAAAGTGCGTTCGGGTGTGATAGCACAGTGTTCAGAGTCATAGAAGTGTACTTTCTGACCCAGATTCAAATCCGTTTCTGGAAATTAATTTTAAATTATTCAAATTAGTTTTTATACACTGGTATTTACATAACGAAAATTAAAATTTCCTTTGTATTCTGTTTTAGTAAACTCGAAATATACAAAAAATTAGAAGAAAATTTAGGGAGACGTTCCATGAATTCACGGGAAATTTGTGAAATTTGCGGGAAGTCCGTTATTAAAAAACCGAGAGTCGGTAGTTTTGCGAATGTTTCTGTGCAATTTTTACCAGTACATTTTCGTAGTTTAAATTAAAGTTTTCTGTGTACGCTGCTGCCAGCTTAACAGGAAGCATGTCAGTAAGTGTATACGTCATAATATGTGCAGANTTTTCTGTGTACGCTGCTGCCAGCTTAACAGGAAGCATGTCAGTAAGTGTATACGTCATAATATGTGCAGAAAACATGATTTTTTTTTTTAAGAAATTGATTTTAAAAGTTTTGTTAACAACAAGTTACTCCCGTCATTAAGGCAAGACTAACGTTGACGTGACGATGAGACGAGACTGACGGTAAATGGAGATGACTTCCGTAAACCAGTGACAGGGTGGGAAAAACGGTAGCATCCCGAGAAAACCCTCCAAATACCGGCGACGTCCACCACGTTCCCCACATGCAAAATTCCCGACCTGAATACGCCCGGGATTAAATCCGGATCACCGTAACGTGAGGCCAGCATAGCAATAACANTTTCTTAGTGAAAAAAGAATTTTCATCGTGGTCGATAGACAGCGAAGAAATTATTATAGCCTAGAAGTTACACTTTTTTCTAATGTTTCATTTCAATTCCTCCTTTTTATAATTTGTTTTAGTAAATTTAAACATTTTACTGAAGAAAATAAATTACTCAACTTGTGAAATGAAAATTTCGACTGCAATATATAGTAATTCCATTAAAACCTTGAAAAGTATCCAACAGTTTGCTTTTAACACGGATAATTAAAAAACAAGAATATATTCTGCAAAATGGTTAAATGAAGAGTGTAATTAAGTGTTCAAAATATGCAGTTACCGATATAAAATGTGGTTTAGAGTATTTCCGAAGCCTCGTCACCAAAACTAAATCGTTACAATCTTAGCTTTTAGGTAAGACACGACTCTGTGCACTCAATGAAACACAATTCGTTGAATTGTATACATTGCTAATTAATATCTAACGCGATATTTTTGTGTCCGAAATATGCGTCCGTTTATATTCTGTTGATGTTAGTGTTTCACAAAATGTTTATACTAGCCACTATGAAAATCGTATGAAAAGCGCCCATGCCTTCATTTGCGACAAATGAAATGCGAGCGGGAAAATCTAGAAAATTACACCAAAGGGACAACGCATCGCATTCGTGCGCACTCAGTGTAATTATGTTTTGCATAAAACCTATTTCTTACTAGTCATTACCAACACACGTGTTTCCTCCCTGTTTCTGTTCATATTTATAATAAGCAAATATTATAATATATAGATAAAATTTAAGTAAAAGTTTAATTTAATAAAAATATATTACTTCTATGTTAACACAGGTGCAAAACATATTTTATACATAGCATATGTACACTCTAATAAATAATACGGTAATTTACCATACCAGTGTATACGCTTAGTTAAGAAGCGGGAATGGCAATTTTTCCCCCTATACATCCATTGAAGCTATCCTTAATTTGCTCAGAAAACAGTCAAATGCGTAGGGAAGTTCCTAACTTTGTATAGTAGTGACGCTAAACATTCCTACATCTACAGCTTGATGTATGTTATTATTCCCAACAGTGAATATGTTAAAAACTTCCATTACAGGTTAGAAAGTTTACCAGAAAACATTTTACGGTGTAGGGAACAACCAAGTATGTCATACTGGGAAATGTTTCAAAGGTTTGATTCGAAAAGTTTGAAGAAACCGCGAAAAGGCAGTAACAACTATGCACATGCCACTTTTCTACGTAGTTCCCCTGCAAGGCTGTGCACTGGTCCGGTTCAACGACCTTCTTCATAGCGATGCGATCGCTCCGGAAGCCAAGGGGCTGCCCGGACATACTTCGTTGACGAGTTATTTAGAGTTACATCGTTACATGCGTACTGTTATGAAGTTATCAGGCCTTAGCTGAACGGCCTGCCTCATCACACCTTCAAACATTAAACCAGGGCACGACCGTGATTGCAACAACACCTTCTGAAAGACAGTTGCAGAAATCCCCTCCACCAGCCAGTAAACGAGGCCGAAAATATTAAACAACGTGACACAGGGAGCGGCGTCTTTTGTCGTTGATCCGCCCAGTGAGAAGACCACAGAATATGAGTGTGTCCGGCCGTCGTTAACCGCCTCCTAGAATTAAATTAGCCTCCGGTAACATGAACAAGATGGGGACTTTCCAATTAGAATGAGACAGTAATGGCGTGAGGTATTAAATCTTAATATAATTAATAAGCACCTTGGTATTCAATTTTATCTCCCCCGATCAATAGTCACGTAAATATTTATTGTATAATCCTTATGTTTAATAAACTCCATTTTATACTGCTGTGGTCTACCTAATCGTGAATCATTATTGAGCTATGCCCTTAGACACCTTTACGTATGAATGGCCAACAAGCTAATTCGTAACAGTAAGCTCATCGAATTTCACCGTTACTCTTTGATCGAACAGTGCGATGAGAGGTGTTCGGAATCACCACCCAGGTCTGCACAGCTTTTTGTACGTAACGCTCTAAACTTGAATAAACGAGAATTTTACTAACTTAATCATTTAACACCAACTTACACATTCAACAGTCACTCCAGCCAATTTAACTGAAGAATTAGTGAAAAATGTAATTTTTTTTTTCTCATTCACTGATTCAGTTGATATTTTCCGCTGAGTTATCAACCATTTATTCGCTGTTTATCAGCGATTTGTATTTTGGCTGATGGATTAGTTAAAGAAGGTGTATCAAATGAAATAACAACGCCTAAACTAATAAACCACGTTAGAAATATTTTTTAGTTGTGGGTTTGGTTTTTATAATACCATTTAATAATTTAATAATATCAGTCTTTCATTTCGTTTTTACGTCTTTCATTTCGTTTTTACGCCTTTCATTTAGTTTTCACGTTATCATCATAGCACTCGGTTTGAAGTTTTAAACTGTATTAAATGTAGTGAAGTGATTAATTGCGTTCATACGTACTATTTGTATTAACAATCCTAACATTACCATTTGAACTAAAAAATAAAAGAAACGGCCTACAATTTAAAGCCACATATTTTGCATAAATAAATACATATTACATGGATTTTCCTCTTTATAGTCAGAGTTAAATTGGTAGCTCCATTGCTAAGGTAACGGCTGGAAGCGGGATACTGACTGTTCAAATCCTGGGCACCAAGAATTTTTTTTTTTCAAATTACGTTAAAATTGCACCATATAAACAGTGACTATCAGAAACATGTTTATTCCTCGAAATAATTTAGTTAAGTTAAATAAAAACCATTATAAATTTGCTGCATGCAGTTGGCTGTCACTTATTCAATCAATGAAATTATTTCACTGAAACAAGCAGCGGTNCATTATAAATTTGCTGCATGCAGTTGGCTGTCACTTATTCAATCAATGAAATTATTTCACTGAAACAAGCAGCGGTTTTACGCCGATTCTAATTTGAGCCATTTTCACTGATTCGAATAGTAAAGTCCACATTTTTACACATTGCCCTTTTATTAAACAAAATGGCCGACAACTGTATGTTTTTATTGCACTATTATATTCTTCGCACCCCCTTAGATGGCTTTCTATAATGGACGATTTTTCGCCGGATTTGCTCTAAAACTTACGGTTTCCGAGATATTTAAAATTNTTAGATGGCTTTCTATAATGGACGATTTTTCGCCGGATTTGCTCTAAAACTTACGGTTTCCGAGATATTTAAAATTTTATGATTTAATGCTTAACTCCATTTTTTGGTGTGGTAAAGGCACAATCGTTATTTTATTCCTGATTATTGGACCAGATATTACATTGTTATTCGCTCCGTACACTCCAGTTGCTGCTTTCACGGGTTTACCTTGACGATTTGGCACGTATTATCTTGAAGTTTTCAGGTCACCATGTAAAACGCTGCCGTATTAACTTTATGTCAACTCATCAAGATAAGGCTGTAAAAGCAGCAACATAAGTGTACAGATAAGTGATAATGTAACTTGTGGCCTAATAATCACGAATAAAAAATCAATTGCGCATATATCACACCGAAAAATTGAGTACAGCATAAAATCATAAAACATGAAATATCTTAGAAATAGTCCGTTTTAGAGTAAAAATGGCGAAATTTATACATATTAAAAACCCATATAAGGAGGTGTGGAGAATATAATATTAGTGCCATAGAAGCATATACTTGTCAGTCATTCTGTTTCTAATAAAAATTAAATTATAAATTTTTTACATTAGTGTAATGCACTAGAACATGGACTCACGTATACTTATAAAAGGGGTATAAACTTATATAATTTTAAAATGATGACGTGCTGTCAGTTTTTCTAATTATTACATAGAATTTTATTAAAACTAGTCTAACCTTCATAGTGCGTTCGGGTGTGATAGCACAGTGTTCAGAGTCATAGAAGTGTACTTTCTGACTCAGATTCAAATCCGTTTCTGGAAATTAATTTTAAATTATTCAAATTAGTTTTTATACACTGGTATTTACATAACGAAAATTAAAATTTCCTTTGTATTCTGTTTTAGTAAACTCGAAATATACAAAAAATTAGAATAAAATTTAGGGAGACGTTCCATGAATTCACGGGAAATTTGTGAAATTTGCGGGAAGTCCGTTATTAAAAAACCGAGAGTCGGTAGTTTTGCGAATGTTTCTGTGCAATTTTTACAAGTACATTTTCGTAGTTTAAAAGAAAGTTTTCTGTGTACGCTGCTGCCAGCTTAACAGGAAGCATGTCAGTAAGTGTATACGTCATAATATGTGCAGAAAACAGAATTTTTTTTTAAAGAAATTGATTTAAAAATTTTGTTAACAGCAAGTTACTCCCGTCATTAAGTCAAGACTAACGTTGATGTGACGATGAGACGAGACTGGCGGTAAATGGAGATGACTTCCGTAAACCAGTGACAGGGTGGGAAAAACGGGAGCATCCCGAGAAAACCCTCCAAATACCGGCGACGTCCACCACGTTCCCCACTTGCAAAATTCCCGACCTGAATACGCCCGGGATTAAATCCGGATCACCGTAACGTGAGGCCAGCATAGCAATAACACAGCCACGTGACTGGATTTAGGTAAGTAAATAGACGATCTTTGAACAATGTTTTATAAGAATAGAAAAGATTTTTATCGAGATAGAGAATATTCCGTACGAAGCTTACAAGGTTCATAAAAATCTGCTGTTGGCAATAAAAAGTAGCACGTGAATTTCGTAAATTGCTAAGTACAAATTTTTGTATGAAACCTAAATAACCTTTGAATTAGCTTCTCTCGACAATTTCTCCTTAAATGTCATTTCATTGTTTTCACTAGAGCGACGTGCCGGGTGCACAGCGTCTTGGTAGGAGCACTAATCAGAAAGATGCGGATGTTTGTCTTCACTGCGGTCGAGACATAAGGAGAAGAGAAGAGAAGAGGTGCAGCAGAGGCAGGATAAACAACAGAAAGATCCTTGCAGAAGGGGGATTACCCCGGCACTTTCCCGCCCCAGATGTTGAGCAGTCGCGTAAGGAGAGAGAAGGGTCTGAAATAACAAGCTGGCGGGAGCGACATTAGCTCTTATGATCTCCCTACCAGAACCCTTCATATTTTTTTTTAAGTTTAAACTGGTTATACATTTAAGACAGTTCTTTTTCCTCTCTCGATTCGGGTTCCTTTCGCTTACTCAGCCAAAGTGGCATGTTGTAAATTACAAAAGAATATACGACACCCTTCGTTATACAATACGGTCGGCTCATTATTTACAAAAAATATTTCTATGTTAGAGGTTACTGGTTCATTCTCAGTGACAGCAATTTCCGGGAAATTTTATTTGCGTGAGTGAGTCGATTATCCAGTACACTTCCTAAGGCAAGCCACAAAAAAAAAGAATCGTATACTGGGCAAGAGCTGTTCGTCTGTACCGAGTCTGTCACAGTTGAATATTGGAATGCAAATATCTAATTTTGCTGACTGAACAATTTTAACTTATAAAACTGTTAACTTAAACGGCAACAACGATCTCTAAATCAAATGTATTACTTGGAATTTAAATGTATGTAGTGACACAGAACACGTAAATATGCAGAGGTTAATACACCCTGTGCTCTCATACTGCACTCATACGACCTAATAAAATGGAGTGAGCAAATTATATCTGGAAAACGGCGTTTTGGAAACTAGTTAACAAACTTTTCTTTGTAGGACCACAGCAATTTTTTACTATGTCAGTTGTCACTTACGCTTTCAGAGTTCTTATCAGAAACGTTAAGGAAGACAATATTAATTACTACTGTGTTATCCTATAATTAATATTAATTTTATGTTAAAATTAAGATCATATAATTATATTTTAATAAGCACATGCAATGTAACTTGGATTACGAAAAAAATTTATATTCTTCGTTGTTGCCAAATGAGCTGGCTATTAATTCTCATCTTGTAGTGGAACATGTGCCTGGAATGAGAGAATCGAAACTTTTGTCCGGGTCAACTGTGCAAGGACTTCGTGCTAGCAGTTTTACTGAATTACCACAGTGTTATAAAAGAGAGTGAAAAAAGTCGGAAAAAGGAAGAGCAACTGCCATTTTTTACTTCCGATTAAATCTGAGATATGGATTGTTGAAGAATTGGGTGTAAAAATAGCCATAGAACTATAAAAAAAGTAAGATAAAATAATTCGGTGCAATAAAGTTAGAACAAAAATAACGTGCAGCTAAGAAGGAAATAGTAAGCCCGTAATAAGAAGAACAGCTGAAAGAAAGCAACAATGAGATGTAAGGAAACGATAAACCGGAACAAGCATAAATTTGACCGAACCGTGAAAGCGAAGGAGAAAAAAATGGAACAAGAGAATACTTAACCACATAATTTTAAAGCAGAAGGTTCTTATCGGACTTCTAAAAAATTTGTTTCGTACAGGTAAGCCTAACAGACACCATCGAAAACTACGTCTCATTTGTTTCTTTACAAACATTTTCTGGTTATAAATTTAATGGAGTAAACTAAGAATTTCCGAAACACGGTTTTTCCGTTAATTTATCTTATAAAATATATTTCATCGCACTTAAGGGATTCTGGATATATATACATAAATATATATATATATAATAACGAAACCCGAGTTAAATTAGTAGAATTGTCAACAAGGTAAATTTTAAAGACATAAATATACTCGAGCCAATATCACTGATCATTGCTGTCGTGTTATTTCTTACATCACTAGTTATCACAGCTTACTTTAGGCCTAAATAACTTTCACCAACCTAATGTTATAAAATGCAAAAAGGATCCATATTTTAAAATTGTTTATTTAATGGTATGCATATATACAACGGGGGCCGCGTTGGCGCAGCGGCTAGAGCATAGTCTCCCAGCCAGGCGAACCGGGTTCAATTCCCGTTAGAGTAACTCCCAAATTTTCGCGCGTACGATGCCGGGCGATGGCGCTGGTCAGCGGATTTCCTCAGGGATCTCCCGTTTACCTCACCCGGGCATTCCGACGATTTTCCACACTCGCCTCGCTTCACCATCACCGGCTCTCAAGACACAAATGGTTCGGAGCCACCCAAACCTCTCCACTCTACAGTGGACAGTGTAGCAGTAATTTACACTTAGGAACAGGCCAAGCGAATCACGCACAACTTTTTTCACAGCGTAAGGTGCAAAGTACTAATCAGGAGGACATCAAGCCACTGTAAAAATGATGGCGTATCGGATGTCTACATAACTCTAAAACTTTTTAATTAACTCGCAAATTTTCGTATTCTCTAGCCATCCAACACGTGGCTTTATATAAACGTGACATGTGTGCAAAACTCGTATGATTTCAATTTATTATTATCCTTCTCTGCAATTAAAAAGACGTATTACCACCGTAGGTCTACACCGGGAGCGGTTAATTTGTCAAAGTTAGGCGATCACGCATTTTTTACGACATGAACCCCTCGCGAAAAAAAATGGCGTGGATTTATTTCTGGTATCAGAAATTATTATTTACTATTGTCGACAGGAAATGTCGAAGAGAAACAGGAAATCAGAAACTGCTGCACGTTTTCCCCTTTTCACAGTCTGGTTCCAGCATATGCGCTCAAAGTCAACTGAAGCTTGACAAGACTGCAAAGAAAGATAAAGCAAGGGACACACGCAATTCGAAATTCGACGTCGTGACTTCGCTCCCATCTTTCCTCGCGTAATTTTTTTTTTTTTTGTATTTATTCATAAGCTGCACGTCACTCTATGGAGTGGGGGTGGGGGTGGTCCCCTCCTTTTCCCAGTTTGCTCCTCGCTTCTTAGGGGGGTGTCGAAGGAAGCTGCATCGCGCGACATTTCCCCCTTCTCCTGCAGCGGACGGCCCTACTACCCGAGAGAAACCGGATGTTGATTGACAATGACATTTCATTCGTTACTGGAAGGTGAATCGATTTCCCCGCATTTTCTTCCACACCGCACCCCCCACTTCAACCCCCCGCACCAACGCCTGTCGCTAGCCTTCCGCACATTGCCGCCTCGCGGAGCAGAACGTGTAACGTTTCTTTGCGGCTGTGAAATTTTCGACGTTACGCAGTTGCAGCCGTGGTCTTCGCGAAGCCTTCGGTTAGTAAATGCACACGGAATAGCTGGTAGGTATAGGCTATTCACGGTAAAGTGAGTACCTTTGAAAGCCCTCTCATTTGGAATAATTGTCAATTAATATATATTAGTTTATCCTTTGACGTTAAATTCCGAGTGCGGTGGAATATGCACACTGTGCTTATTACATATGTGGCAATATTTGTTTCAAAATGTGGATAAAGGATAAAAAATATGGCTGAAATCAAAAACTACCTAGGGCCTCAAAAGTGCTCACTTTACTGTTAACAGGCTATATAGTATATTCACGTATTTATTTGCACTTTTTTACTCTAACGTCTGAAAAATCATCCCTTATATGACGTGTTTGGTTGATTCCTAAAAATATGTTGTGTATCACAATTTAAAAAATGTGTTAACAAAAATACCTTATTATTTGTTAAATTGAAATTTTACAAGCAATTTTTTAAATATTTTAATATATTTCATAAACATTTCATACGAAAAGAAACATAGAAAATAGGCGTGTTGGCAATGCCTGGTAAGAAACAGTTCCTTTGCAAAATATTATTACACTCAGTGAACACGAATATGGTGCGTTGTGCTTTTCGTGCAATTTCCTGGACTTGGTTAAGCTTTGTTTGCTCGAGGCGGAGGAATAACCCGAAAGTAGAACTTAAGCAGAGTTTCAGAAAAGTTTCAAGTAACCGTGAATGGAGTATGCCAACGATTTTACGTTTTCACTTTACTGACGTATGAATAAAGTTACTAGGCCTACGGTACTGTAAATTTTATATGTGGCGGAAAGGTACAAAATGAGAAGTAAAAGAAATCTTCAGCAGGACTTCCAGAAGTGCTCAAATAACCGTGAGCAGCTTACAACTGAAATACAGTGTTGTTCGCTGTCGTTTGCTATGAGATATGTACAATTTAGAACCAAAATAAGTGACGTGGATGACAAGTTTACACAGAACGCAGGTATAAAATACTGTCTTAATTAGTGCTGATTCCAGCATTTGCTTTATGCCGGAGAATTTTACATCAGGTACTTACTAAACCCACGTGATCCGATGTTGCTAGCGCTTGTAGGAAACCGTGGGAAGTCCGGTTAACTTGTGCGCCAATAACGCCAGACAGATGAAACAGAAAGCTTACCAGCCAATCAGAATACCTCCTCGTCGTTTTCCGCACGAGTTTTTACGTAAATTTGAAGTCACGCTGAAATTGCGGCGAGTGGGGAAGGAAAATAGTATTTAGTCGATAAATACCAGAGGAACACTGTTTCACATGCATATGCCAATGTGTAAGTCTGGCTAACTTGTATGTAAGAAAAAAAACCTGAAAAATAAAATATCTGCATTTGTAATGGGATAATCAGATCGTTAAATGGAAAATTAAAAAAACGAACAGAAATTTGCTTTTAACCAAAAGTTGTGTGGATGATAATAAACATAAAGTTATTCTGGTAATATTTGTGCCACTCAGAAAATAAAACCCTAAATTTTAAAACTTTAAAATATGAAACATAAAATTATACTAATCTAAACTAAAAAAAATTTTCGGTGTTGANATAAAATTATACTAATCTAAACTAAAAAAAATTTTCGGTGTTGAGTTTCCTGCCCAGCATTCACTATATAGGAAGCTTAACATTAAGTAAGATACCCAAGAAAACGCAAAATATCTGCGCACATATGAACATTGGTGCGTGTATATATATAAATACAGTATATATATGTGTGTGTGTTTATTTAATGTGATGTGCCGCATTATTTCTCCAGTTACCGACGTAGCGCAGGCGGATAAAAAGTGCGCCGATCGTCGGGTCGTAAAAATTGTCCACGGAAGTAAGGATAAACATTATATGGTAGAAAGTTATGAGTAGAATTGTGGTCCTATCTCCTCGTGGGCTTCAAACGCTCGATCAAAGCTTTGTAATGATTGCGGCTGGATAACCCGGAGGAAATTCATCCACCGCATGAAAATGACCACCCATCTCCTTTTTCGTCCATAACATTCGTATCTCTGTGAATTATAAGGATGTTAATAAAATTCTGGCTTGAGCAACATAATCGAGAACTTTTTGATCATCCACCGTAATATATAATGAAGTTAAAACTAACCAAGTGAAAACCATTCCACCGGAAACAATTGCAAACTTCCCCCAAGTTGTGAAAAATGAAAAGAAGGTGATTAATTTTGTTTGACTCTGATTTGGGATAAATATTTTTTTTCACTTTTATCAAAAAAGGCCAGAATTTTGCACATTACAAGGTGTATAAAACAATATAAAAATACACAAAAAAATTAAATGTTTAAATTTTTTTACAATATACAAAGCACTCTCTTTTACAATCATGCAGGCGCTCAATCGTTACATATTAACAATAAAACCCTCATATAATAAGAAACAATAAAGCATATAATTTTCTCCTTAAGTGTTCCCTATACCTGCCCCCAACGTTGGCACCTCCCTTAATTAGTCTGCAAGCTTCCATAGTTGGCGTTCCAGGACGTTCAGGATGGCTTCGTTTCTTGCTGGCCAAAAATTCAAATTTCTGTGACGTAGCAGGCCGCGTGGCGGTGTCTCCAGTCAACCGCCGCCAACGTTCTGAGGAGTGGCCGGACCGTTGGTTCGGAAGGGGAGAAGCCTCCCACCACAGCCAGCTCCTCAATTTGCATGTTGCTCGCGGAAAGGACGAACGTTCACGCCCGACGTCCCCCTACAGCAGAGGTACGTTTCGCCACACATCTGCCGACACCCTCGTGGGACGCGAAAAATAGCAACTGCGTGGACGTAAAGAATTGTGTGGTGTTTCAGGCCTACCGTCACTTCCTCCCCTCCTCAAAGCACGCACAGTGGCCCCAGCTGAGGTCAGCAGACAGCAACTTTGGGTGGCCAATCCGTTGTCCCTGTCTCGTCCGTGGCTAGGACTCACTCCAGACGCAGATCTTATTTTCTTCATACTGTTACAAGACGCCTAAGGGACGTATCCTAGTTCGTGAGGGGTAAACGTCTTAATATATATAAAAGAACTAAATTAGATTTTTAATTTATTAACACAGCTATCATTTACAGAATTAATCTATTTCCACTTTTACTATCTTTATTTCACAGTGACCACATTATTTTATGTCCATTTTAACTCCAATTAACGTCCTTCTTAATATCTCTGTTTGGTTGTAGTCATTTAACTCATACTCATCATCAGCACACTTTCAGTCTGTCTGTTGTCATAATTTGTAATGCCTTTCACTCACGCATCCAGTCCAATAGTCCAGCCTGCCAGTCGCACGATTCGCTGCGCCGATGCTCGCAGTCGCAGATTTTCCTCCTACTGATTACTTCCCTCGCCGCTCGTTTCTCTTCTCGCTCGTCATCTATCGCTAAAACTCCAGCCACTCATCCACTCCCTGCTTGGAGGCTCGCCGCTTATTTATATTCGCTGGTCTTCACCTGGAAAGTTCAACGCGCCCCGAGCCATTCTGAGAGAAGCTAGGGCAGTAAACCACTAGAAAATTCTTCAGATAAACGCGGGAATTCAATCAGCTGAACGTCAGGAGTGCGTGCCACAAAGGTATTATCGTGGCGGTATGCTTTTCGTAACAAGATGTGCGCGTCTTGGATCATCGCTCGCCTGTCTTTCAAACATCCGTTGTTACTCGCCGTCGACTATCATATAACAACTCTGTCCTCCTCTTCCACCCGCTGTAGCAGGACGGGCCGAGGCCAACTCAGACCAGCGACACGAAACAATACGTAGATAATTGTTCCGCAAACACACCTGATTAGAAAACGAAGAGCGTAACCAGACCACTCAAACTAGAGTCCCAAACTAGTTTCAAAAGAGAAAGGGGTAATACTTCACTTAGGGCAATATAACAATATAACCTTTTACAAACAATTGAAATAGAACCATTATAAATAATCTCATTTTATAATTACTGAAAACCAACTGAAAAATATTATTACTTTTCTCTTGAATTACATGATTTCTTATACACATTGTATAATATTCAATAAAATTACGGGATAGTTAAAAAAATTATTGGCATAACAGAGAACTGGGTCAGGGCACGCCGTCACGTGGTGAGCGACTCCATTACTGCACTACTTCACAGAATCGAAAGGACTGGTTTTCTGGTTTTCCTAGTGAGTTATGTGGTTATCTGTGAACTCACCCCGATTCTTCGAAAAGCATTGCCAGCACACTCCTGTTTTCGTTTCTTCAGGCTAACCATTTTTGCTAGCTGTCTTAAATTGTTATGGCTGCCGGCGTTACTAGTTGACAAGAGTATCTCGCAATGAAACACATATCGTGTGCTGCGATACCAGTGACAGCCCTGCGAATATCGAAGTTACGTGGCTCTTTGCCTAACCAACCTTTCAAATATTATCTTAGCGAAACTCGCAGGAAAAATCGTCCCATGTGCGCTGTGCTCTAGTCACCTTATCCCCTCCTTTTTTCCGACAAGGTTCAAATTTCAGTACTGAAGGCATGCGAAATTTTCTAAATGGAATGTCACCTCCGTGTGTTACAACGAAATAAATCAATCATTGCTTTTAAGGAATCACGTGAAATCTGCACCTTTTTTTATCATAAGGAAATCAATACACGCAAATACCAATAACAATAATAGCTCTTGATACACGCGTTTCTTGTATTTCTTCAATTTGGCCAGTCATATCAAATATTTGTAATATAGGTTTAGGATATAATACAAGTGATAACAAAATTCCGATGAATTTTAGTTACTAAGTAATGAGAGTCTTATCTGAACTGTTAATCCTGCGTTCCTTGTCTTATTCCTGTGTAGTGAATAAAAAACTAAAAACAGAAGGACGCATTACACATANCTGTTAATCCTGCGTTCCTTGTCTTATTCCTGTGTAGTGAATAAAAAACTAAAAACAGAAGGACGCATTACACATACCAACAAAGCAATACCTCCGAAAAGTATCTGTATATTTAAAAGTCAAACTTCGTATGTATGTATTTTGTAGTNTATACCAACAAAGCAATACCTCCGAAAAGTATCTGTATATTTAAAAGTCAAACTTCGTATGTATGTATTTTGTAGTGTAGTATTCTACACTGATCGACGAATCTAGACCAAATCTGGCAGTAATGCCCTTCATTACCAACAAACTTAAAATGCTGTGTAGCCAAAATTGATTCCGTTCACCTTTTGGGCCCGAAAAACAAAACACGGTGTTGTGTGTATCGCATACGTGACTTCCATCCCTTCCCAACGCTTAATTAAATTATCCTTTAAGTGATGCCCTCTAGGAAAATGTACTATCTGAAATGTTCATCTTTCTTTCTCAGCTTATTATACTCTTTAGAATATTTCGTGATGTTGAGGTAACAAAATCGTTTTATGCTTTTTGTGCACTGTAGAACTACTTCATATAAAATTAAAGTGTGTGGAGAGATTTGGGCGGCTATTCAGATCGAGGTCTTGAGAGATGGGGGTGAAGTGAAGTGAGTATGGAGCAGTGCCGGAATGCAAGGGCGGGTGAAATGGAAGAACCCGAGATAACCCGCCGGCCAGCTGCATCGTCCGGCACGATTCCCACATGCAAAAATCCGGGAGCAACCCCGCCGGGAATGTAACCCGGTTCACCTAGGTTAGAGACGAGTAGTCTAGCCACTACACAACCGCGACCCCGATAAAATTAAAGGAATTAAAAAAATATTGACTAATGTCGCTACTAAATTACCTTTAATGTATCATTTGTAATTTTGACACGAAAAAATTATTAGCTCTATTATGATTTAAAAATGGAATTTTTATGAATATGTTATCAAATTGCTTTGTCATTATTATGTTTTAAGTATTGATGATATGTTTCAAAGCTGTTTCATTAAAAGTAATATTACATTTAGTAACATTCACTGCGACAGAACTGTAGATGTGATTAAGAAAATAAATTTATAGCCTTTTTTCTGATGCTATGACTTGAAGGTTAGGTCATATTCAGTAAGGTATTAAAATTTTTTTTTTGGAATCAACTACATTTATTCCGGAAAACACTATTACATTACCAACATTAAATATATATTTAAACGTATGGCAATTCTTATGTTTCATGCCACTTCTGTGAGAATAAAAAAAGCGTATCTCAATAAATTTTTAATCTGATTTAGCACCCAAGATCAAAAGCAGGACTTTAAGGAGTCACGTATTATACCGTACGAATAAGCATATATTGTTAATACGGCAGGTAACAGCAACAAAGTTTTTAAAAGGCGAGTAGCTCATGAATGTATGGTAGCACTGAGAAAGAATGTTACGTGTTACTTATTATATATGATAATGGTATATTGGACTAGATGTGGAGAAACCTGAATATTTCGTAGGGGTAAATAAAGTAGAACATATGTTTGTTATACTGGCACTATTGTATACACACTCTCAAGAATAGTTTGAAACACTTTCTTCTGCGCTTGAAAAAAATTGTCATCTCTGATAAAATAGATACTTAACTTGAGTGCGGATATCGTTCTTAACTTGATTTTCTTATGCTTTTAAAACTGAAGGGAAGAAAATCTCTCTCACAAACGTCTCTGGAAAGTTCGGCAATCAGCAGATGTATATATATATATATATATATATATATATATATATATACAGTTTTCGAAATGTTAAACCTTTAAAATATAACGCATTTATCTCCTGAGACGCTAAATTGATTCATAGTAAAATTTGCAGTTTTTATACTGAACGTAATTTACATTTTTAGCTTTTAAATCTTCTTCTTTTATGGATACATTTTTATTCATCTGGGAAAATGTAAGTCAGTCATCCTTTGCTTGTAGCAGAGGAAAATTTGATTCCTGTGCTCGATGTGCAAACGGGATAAGCGAGAGAAAAAAGTATCTGAATTTTTCTGTTCGTGTATATTGCATACTTGGCGTGAATCAGATTTGAAACATTNAAGCGAGAGAAAAAAGTATCTGAATTTTTCTGTTCGTGTATATTGCATACTTGGCGTGAATCAGATTTGAAACATTTAAAACCAGTGCACACAGACACAAACAGATAGCACAGAAAGGTTATATTTGGCCGATACTGTACACTACGATGTAGAAAAAAATTAGTTACCTTCCTAAATTGCAATGGACGTTTTTAACTTATATAAAGAATGTGGCGCTATTCTACCTACAGATGTGTGAGGAAATTCCTTATGCACAATCAAGTGGAAAAGGTACAGGAAATACTGTGAATAAAAAAAATATCAAGGGTCATACAATAACAGCCAAAAAAAACTGGTATAGGCAAGCGTCTGGCAAAGTTGCTAGATCGGTTNTCATACAATAACAGCCAAAAAAAACTGGTATAGGCAAGCGTCTGGCAAAGTTGCTAGATCGGTTACTGCTGCTACAATGGCAGGTTATCAAGATTTAAGTGAGTTTGAACCTGGTGTTATAGTCGGCGCACGAGAGATGGGATATAGCATCTCCGAGGTAGCGATAACATTTGGATGTTCGCGTACGACCATTTCACGAGTGTACTGTGAATATCGGGAATCCGGTAAAACATCACATCTTCGACATCGCTGCGGCCGGAAAAAGTTCGTGAAAGAACGGGACAAACGACAACTGACGAGAATCATTAAACGTGACAGACGTGCAACCCTTTCTCAAATTGGGGCAGATTGGATTTGTGGACTGCCCTGCCGTATTCTTGGTGTGAATTGCCTCCTGCATACCTTCAGACATTAGTCGAGTCCATGCCACTTCGNTGACTGCCCTGCCGTATTCTTGGTGTGAATTGCCTCCTGCATACCTTCAGACATTAGTCGAGTCCATGCCACTTCGTGTTGTGGCTATTCTGCGTGCTTGAGGGGCCCTACACGATATTAGGCAGGTGTACCAGTTTTTTTTGGCTCTTCAGTGTATTGGCCTGTAAAAATAGGGTGGTTACCCCTGTTATTCAAATTACGAGACGTGGTAATTATGAGAGTCTTTACTTAGATGAAAGGCTCCAATATCACTAAACAATTTTTTTTTTGAAGATATTCAGTTTAATCTCACTTCATTTCCTATAATTTGCCAAAAAAAAAATCTTTTAAAATCTCGATTTTTGAGGGTTCATTCCCTCTTAGTATTAAATTTATGTAGAACGTTTTATACATATTTTCCGTTTGTTCTTGCATAAGAAATCACGTCACGGAGTTTGTCTGTTGAACTCCTTCCGAGTCTGTATGATATGGAAATAATACCGCATATCAGGGTGCAAATATAGGAATATTTAGAGTCGCTAAAGAGCTGAGAATTCCCCTGTGCATCCTAAGAAAAAGGAACGCTACCATGCATGTATGGGAAGAAAGTAAAATATTCACTTTTTCTCAATAAACATATTCACTGACACGGTAAATTCTCGGATTTTTTGCGAGATTGTACGAAGCTCAACGCCCAGTGATCTTCCCTGTGTATTATTGGTTTCGTAAACGGCGCTGTTGCTCTAGGTTATTACTCTTTCATAACACTGCTGCCAAACACGAAGCCTACCGCTCTTTTTTCCTTTTTGCGATGAAATAGGCACGACGCCAGCTTTGATTATAGCACGTGTTAAAAATTGGCAACTCCTGAAGATGTACGTTACAGTGAGGTCAAAAGAGTTAAATTCATGTAAAGACGGAGCCTACGTTCATGACATTTAGCTACTTCCAAACGAAGAGACAGTAGCGTGAGCCTCGCGCGAGANAGTAAAGACGGAGCCTACGTTCATGACATTTAGCTACTTCCAAACGAAGAGACAGTAGCGTGAGCCTCGCGCGAGAAGCACTTAGAAGTTATTAATTGCCACTCCACAAACATTTCACAAGTGCGTCGTTTGGGGGTCTTGAACAGTCTGCTTGTTCAGCCTCAGCATGTCTGACTCGCATTCAGAAATTCGTACGTAAGTTCGATCTGGGTTGAGTGCGTTGCGACTACAATTTCCCCAGTGGGTGTTGTATCCCTTTCAGGCAACATTTAGTACAGTCCCTCAGTGAAAACAGTCCCGTTTACTCGCCGACTAGGTTAAGATCATGGTAAGTCTTGATCTATAAAAGTAAAGACTGTTCACGTTAAAGTGAGTACTAATGAAATCAGCCGTTGAAAAAATCGTTACCCATGACATGTATACTACAGTCACTGGCATGCAGGCTCCCGGTTAAGTTGGAGGGGCCGCGGTGGTGAAGTGGCTAAAATACTTGCCTCCCGCCAAAGCGAACCGAGCTCTATTCCCGGCGGAGAAGCTCCCGGATTTTCGCATGTAGGAATTGTACCGGGTGATTCCGCTGGTCAGCGGGTTTTCTCGGGGATCTCCCGTTTTCCCCGCCCTTGCATTCCAACGCTGCTCCGTACTTACCTCTCGTTTTACCCTCATTGGCTCTCAAGGCCTCGGTTAAGAGCTGCCCAAACCTCTTCACTCTTCACAGTTAAGTTGGCAGCGAATTAACTTAAAAAGTTCTAAGACTTGGAGTTGTATTGGGAGTGTAATACACTTAAATTTATGATAACGTAAGTATAGGATTTGCAGATTCATACACGTAAGAGCGTGAATGCGTATAAAGATAGGCTGTTCACTGTGAAGTGAGCACATTTGAGGACCAAGTTACTTTTTCTTTTCAGCCTTTTTTTGCTATTCTTTAACCACCTTCTTAAATAAATGTCGCTATGTAAGTAATTAACACAGCGTTTATATGCCACCTCACTCGGATGTTAACGTCTAAGAATAAAAAAATATATTTATTTACTATTATTCTAAATGAGAGTGTTTTAAAAAGTGCTCACTTTACCGTGAATAGCTTAAACTGCATTTACTTTCCCAAAAATTCCTTGGTTTCACTTGTATGACGTATCAATAAAGTGAGGCGATCCATGACAATGTAAATATTACATAAAGCGGAAGTATACAATCTGACAAGGGAAGTAGATCCTAAGAACCGTGGACAGCCTTAATTATGTTGAATAAAATGCACACTAGTTTTTTCCAGCCTCTATTTACCAGTTTTCCTTTGCGCACTTAAAAAAGGGTTTTACTACAGTCTAACACAATTCGAAAAAGATAACTTAATTTCAAAATACTGATTTCATATTACCCAAGCATATATATAAAAATTAAATTTTAATGACCTCAACTCTGGGAAAATGCAATTACCATGGCTCTCGAACGACGCAACTTAAAACTTTCCTGGCCCAGAAGCCTCCCAGAGAGACCCCAAACCTGCCAAAATTTAATAAATTATGAACATATTTAAAAAATCTACCAACAAATCGTACAATTTTAATTTTTGTCTGAAAGGGAAATTTTAACATACTTAACGAAGTCTGACTTCACGGAAATTATACTTACAGTCCATGCATGGTTACTTCCAACTTTTCTGAAGCCATGCTATGCTAAAGTTCAACTTCCAGTATATGCCTCCGCATCATGCAAGCAATGCTTAACTGAGTCTAGAAAATTACAACAAAGATACAACGCACCGCACTTGTGCGCACTCAGTTTTATAATATTTGGCATAAGAACTATTTCTTACTAGGCATTACCAACACACCTATGTTCTCTTTGTTTTCATTCATATTAATTATAAATTGAATATAATTATGTAGAAATTAAATATAAGTAAAAGTTCAATTTAATAAATATTATGTATTTTTATGTTGAAACGTNGAATATAATTATGTAGAAATTAAATATAAGTAAAAGTTCAATTTAATAAATATTATGTATTTTTATGTTGAAACGTGTATGAAAAGCTTGCGATACATCACATACTTACGAAACAACCAAGCACATCATACGTAATGATATTTTTCAAAGGTTTGATTCAAAAAGTGAGAAGAAACCGCGAATAGGCTATACTTTATTTAGCCAAGGCAATCAAAAAATCTACGCAGTTCTTGAAACAGGGAGTATTCTTAGATTACCTGCGGACACCACGGCTGAGAGTTCATCACTCNGAATATAATTATGTAGAAATTAAATATAAGTAAAAGTTCAATTTAATAAATATTATGTATTTTTATGTTGAAACGTTTATGAAAAGCTTGCGATACATCACATACTTACGAAACAACCAAGCACATCATACGTAATGATATTTTTCAAAGGTTTGATTCAAAAAGTGAGAAGAAACCGCGAATAGGCTATACTTTATTTAGCCAAGGCAATCAAAAAATCTACGCAGTTCTTGAAACAGGGAGTATTCTTAGATTACCTGCGGACACCACGGCTGAGAGTTCATCACTCCGCTAAAGAAAATCCAAAGGATCACAAAGAAAACGTAAAAATTACGACCTCTGCGCAAAAATCCACGGATCTGTGCGTTTTCCAGCCTCAGCTTTCTGTTCATTGGCTGCTGCCTCAGTGTGTAGCCGAAGTTTTACCTCAGACCAGGTAGCAAGGGATTCGGGGTTTGTTTCCTTGCAGGTCTGTTATTAGCTCCGAGTTCCCCTGGGCGTGTCTAATAAGCTCTGATCCAACTATAAACATTACATAATTGTAAGTATGTTTGAAGTCTAGCTTGTCCTAAAACGAATTCGCGAAAATTTCTACTCCGTAAGAATATTTCAAAATGATGTACAGTCTAGCTTTGTTTACGACTGGATGACATATGATTTGCTATGGTTCAGCTGTTTGCAGACGAATCCTCAGTGTTCACTGTGAGACCGCACGATCCCTGCGAGATAGCATTCAAACTTGCGCAAGCTTTCCGTTCGACTTGAAATTGCCTTGCCGAGCAAGCTTGTCATATCATGTGTGATTCAAGCTTTGATTCGAGCGTAATCTCTCGCGGTCGGCACATACTTGCTGATGGCAAGCTTGTAGGTTGCTTGAGTTATACCTGTAGCTTGCCAGTAATGAAAGCTTGCAGCAAGAGAAACTAATCAACCTTGCTACATGCCGTTCAAGGTTAATAGAGCACTTTTTAATCAGCATATAAGCCATTTCCCTGCCTCTAACTACATACATGGTAACGGACACACTGACTTGCATTCGTCTAGTAACGTTTATGGTCCATGTCTCAACGTTGGATTAAAGTGTTATGTAAACATTTTTTGAATACAGGCATGATTTGTTTCGTTTTACGTTTTAAATGCATATACATAAGTGTAAGAGTTAACAAAATTGTAAAATATCTACTTTTCTAACAATTTCGCAGTTTTACTAGACCGACGCATGGATAAAGTGATCAGGCCGATGGCAACGCTAATTCTACGTTTGGTGAACGAATACACAACATGCATACAAGTGCCTAGATCTTATTAAGCATTACTTCCAAGTGTGCTCAGTTTACCGTGAACAGTATATATAAGCTTGGCACACGGAGACTAGTCAGCTTGATTCAAGCTTGCTGGCTTACACAACAAGCTTGTCATGGCAAGCTAGATTATGCTCTCTGGGCTATCAGCCCAGTGTACTGGGAAAAATAGTTTCACACATATGTACAGGCGAGAGTCGTTTACGAAAAAGAACCTTCAAGACTGTTTAGCCGTTTCAGTCCCATTTAAATTAATGGTTTCTGGTGTTGCAAATCAGAATTTTCCTGATGCGTGCTGTACTTATGCCGACTAGCTATATAGGCTTTGTGTTCAACTGTACTATTGTTACATGCAGCCGTTCCGCGTCCTTTCCCTTGCCCCTCCCTGTCGATCGAGCTAAGCGCAGTACTTCACGGGCATCACCGGTAACCGGAGAAGAGTCGCCGAGTTACAAACAAGCCGCCCCATGATAGTGACGTGTTCCGCAACAAGCGTATCGGAACCCACACAGCTGCCATCCTTGGAGAATTTAATGTCTTGGGATAGAGTCTGCGCGAAATTTCTGGGCGTTATCCCACCTCCTTCTCAGGGTGACTCGGGGTGCGAAGAACCATCTGGGCCAGGGCGACTAAGCCATATAAGTCGCACCTTGCCTCTGTGGAGAGAGTCCTTGGAGACGTTGACAGCAATTAGCGCTAGGTGTGTGGTGCCATCGGAGCGACAAGCGGCGACGTTGACCAGCGAGTGTAGTCTGCGAGTGTAGTCCGCGAACATCGGGAGCAGAAAGAGACTGACTGGCTGGACCACGGGTGGAGGGAGAGTGGAGCGGAGAGATTAAGGCGGCTCTTGCCATCGTGGTCTTGAGAGCCGATGAGTGTGAAGCGAGGTTAGAATGGAGCAGCTCTGTAATGCAAGTGCGAGAGAAACGAGAGATCCCCGAAAAAATCCGCAAACCAGCGGCATCGTCCGGCACGATTCCCACGTGTGAAAATAGCAGAGGCAACCCCATTGAGAATCGAACCCTGTTCGCCTAGGCGAGAGGCGAGTAGTCTAACCACTGCACCACCGCGACGCCCTTTGACTGTGGGTAAAGTGGGACTGGATGCGTGAGAGGCAGACATTTTGAATGGTGTTAAATGGTGTAGTAGACATTTTGGGTGTATATGTGGAAATATATGTGAACATGACTGTAGCTAGTTTAAAGACAGTGAAAAGGGCTTGAATTAGAGTTGCCATTGCCATTAAATATTACACTCAATAATAGACTAATACGGGTAATAGTATGAACACATATACATATATATGCAGTATTAATATTGTAAATAATTGCTATATGTATTTTTATATCATTGTGAGTAAATCGAGNTATATACATATATATGCAGTATTAATATTGTAAATAATTGCTATATGTATTTTTATATCATTGTGAGTAAATCGAGCAATCAAATGTAGCTCTTTAATTTTTAATAGAACCAGCGTCCTTTGCGAACTCGGATACGTCCATGGGTATCTTTTGACAGAAGGAAATATGAATCGACCATTGGCTAGATCAATAACACAGTTTATAAATTAGTTCCTCCAAAGAAATATAATTGACCACTGAGCCTTGCAGAGTACAGCAACAGCTGACAAATAACATTCATGCGAGTTATGTGTACAGCTGTGTACACAGGGTGTGAACGGGTTAGAGTAGCAAGCAGTAAACTTTGCCCACGACAACGCACTACCTCTGGCCGTTGTCCTTGGCCGAAGAGTCGGGCGAGGGCTCGCGACGACCGTAGACACGAGAACCCGGACTTCTCGGATCGCCCGTGAGTGGAGTCGTAATAATCCGCGAACTACAGACAACGGGAGAAGCCGTGTCGGCGAGCTCATCCCAAATACGCCCAGCCTGTTCGCCCACCGTCAGCGGTCAAGGCGGTCGCACCGCCAATTGCAGTTGCTTGTGCGGGCGTCGAACGGGGTTGAACCTCAACACACCACTCCCCCACTTTAACCACGAGCCGACCGTCGAGGGGGGAGGGGGGGAGGTGTATGGTGCAGCAAATCCAGCTTATCCGGAGCCATCTCCCGTGTCGACCTGCCGGCCATTCTCACGAGGATTAAGCGGAATTGGAAGGGTGTGATGGGGGAGGGGGGAGAATGGGCACGAGGCTGCCAGCAGGATGGTTAGTTCGTCCAAATAATACGTCACTCACCCCCNCGTCGATGCCCCAACTTGGAGTTGTGTGGTGAGGGGGTGAAATTGGTGCTCCCGACCGTCGAGGGGGGAGGGGGGGGAGGTGTATGGTGCAGCAAATCCAGCTTATCCGGAGCCATCTCCCGTGTCGACCTGCCGGCCATTCTCACGAGGATTAAGCGGAATTGGAAGGGTGTGTTGGGGGGAGGGGGGAGAATGGGCACGAGGCTGCCAGCAGGATGGTTAGTTCGTCCAAATAATACGTCACTCACCCCCCCTCCTTCCTCATCCGTAGACCTCGGGGAGGCTTGTAACCCTGCCCCGTTCGAACGCCGTCGGACGGCGGGGGCGTGATCTGATTGTGCCAGCCCGCTGCACGCTGATTGGCGGAATCACGCGCTCGGTTTGTCAAACGACCCCCCTCAAGCCTGTCCCTCGGGGAGGGGAGGGGCGGTAATGACGTGAGACCAGGTGGTCGGATGGGGGAGGAGGATATGTCCTTTCCGGGCATCGAACTTCTGCACCCAAGCTGGGTTGTCTGTCCGTCTAAGTATTAAGTGTGACGGTCGTTTTACATGGATCACTATCCCCTACAGCAAATAGCGTATACATTTCTATAATTGTCGCTAATTTCTGGATGTGGAAATAAAATAAAATATAGGAATATAATTTTTTAATTTTTTTGTTTTAAATATATATATCCTTTAAGTTCTAAAGCACACTCGCATTATGTAAAACATGTATATAAAGGTAGATTTGTAGGTTGCGTTTAAGAGTCGTATGTAAATGTAGTTGCCTGGCCATTCGTGGCCCAGAAGCAAGGGAACATTAAGGGAGACACCTACCGCGTACCCATCATGCCGACGCATCTACACGCAAAGTTCTAAAGTTGCGTGCAATGTTCCCGTTGCACTACTGGAACTATGGGACTCTTAAGCGATGACCCTATAAATTTATTGGTGCAACGTCTGCAGCAAAGTTCAGTACATGTCCCTGAACTAAGTTTGAATGTTTCCGATAAGGGCATTTTGCGATAAGGCAGTGTAAAAATGCAGTCTTCAGCTATGTTGGAGAGCTCGTAAATAGCGTTTGTAATGCGCGTGGTGTCTTGAAAGTAGTTTTCGTACCGCGTCTCAAGCGTATTTTCTTTTCGTAGATTAGCGCACCACACGCAGGTTCAATAGTTTCGTGGAATGACGTGTATTTCGAACATTCTGCGATGCAGTTGAAACTCCAAGTACACACTTCTCATAACGTATCGCCAACGAGGTCATTAGAGGCTAAACCAGTGACTCAAAGCAGAAGGAACGGGGAAATAATCGGCCATGCCCTCTATTAAGGAACCATTCCAATATTTATCTGGAGCGATTTTGGATAACCGTGGAAAACCGAAATCAGGACGACCGGACAGGGAATCGATTCCGTGTCCTCCTGAACGACACCCCACCCAGTCTGAATATTAAAGGAACAATAAATTTCCACCATAAAGAAGTGCGTAATATCCTCTTAAAATAATCACGTGATTCAATGATTTCTATTAACAAAAATTACACCGTCTAATATTTTACATATATATTCAGAGTGCACAATCTGTTTCAATCTTTCGTGAACTCCTGCCTTCACTCCGTCGCCTAGAAGGCTCACACACNATATTCAGAGTGCACAATCTGTTTCAATCTTTCGTGAACTCCTGCCTTCACTCCGTCGCCTAGAAGGCTCACACACAGGAGTTATCGTTCAGGAGATCCTCGATATCTCCCTGCAGTCACTTCGGGCACACACGTCGCTGTCTCAGCGCTACNTGGAGTTATCGTTCAGGAGATCCTCGATATCTCCCTGCAGTCACTTCGGGCACACACGTCGCTGTGTCAGCGCTACCTATAACCGCTGTAACTCGTCGAATCACCAGCAACACTCACCAGACTTGGCCGTTAACAACACTATCCCAAAACCGTCTTCAACGGTGTTAAAAGAACTGCATTTGCACCCCCGCTAGTCCTTTTCGCATTATTACACTCTTATTCTCGGCCAGAGATGACCCAATTCGTAGTGGAGAGTGGAGTGGAGAGATTAAGGCGGCCCGTAACATCAAGGTCTTGAGAGCCGATACGGGTGAAACGAGGTGTGTAGGAAGCGGCAGCGGAATGCAAATGCGGGGGAAACGAGAGATCCCGAGAAACCTCGCCGACCAGTGTAATAGTCTGGCACGATTAACTCATGCGACAATCCGGGAGCGACCCCGCCGGTAATCGAACCCGGTTTGCCTAGGTGGGAGGCAAGTATTCTAACCATTACACAACCGCGGCCCCCAAATTCGTAGTCGAGACGTTTCTCAATACGAGAGGGGTTCCGCGACCTTCTAGAGGATGTTACACGACCATCAGATGTGAGTTGTCTTTCAAGCAAGTTCGAGCCAATAACGTCATGTTTCCCCTCCCCGCATCGTGCCATTCCGTGCAGGACAAGTTTCCATCAGTCTCATGACTCACCTGCAAAGCGACAAGAGTCAATCAAGGGAGGAGGGNCATTCCGTGCAGGACAAGTTTCCATCAGTCTCATGACTCACCTGCAAAGCGACAAGAGTCAATCAAGGGAGGAGGGAAGGGGAACACAACGCATTGCCGCAAAAACATAATTTACCACAACAAATAATTTGCGAGGTAATTTTTAGAGAATTGGTTTAATGCAATTTTTTTGTGAAGGTGGAATAAAGATCAAACATTTCCTAATATACGAGGATTGGTCTCGCCTGTAAATAAGTTACTGTTTTATGAATACGAATGAATAGGAGTTCATCAGAATAATCGAACATGTTCAAATTTTTCAGAACTTGCACTCTCGACGTAATAAATTGTGTCAATAGCTGGGTGTAATGTGTTAAGCAGGTTGCAAGGTTTCACTATGTTCTGTATATTAGATGAATTCTTTTATTATGTAAGCAGTTCCTTATTACTGCACAGATATATATATATATATATCTTTGAAGTTTGCACCTTGTAGACTCCAAATTAAAGTAGATTGGGGTAAAAGTGCATTACGGGCAAAATTACGAATTGAAGTTATGTCGTTATATCGTGAATATTAGGTTTACACCCTGTGTTGGTCTGCAAGGTGTCATTGCAGATTACCTTTTTGAAGGAACAGCTGGCTTGTGGAGCGGCAACGAAACAATGAGGTAAGTTTCTTTTTTCATCCTCTTTATGTTATATTTCTGTTTTTTTTTTTGCAAACATCCTATAGTAACAAGAACAAACTGTAAGAAAACGGTCGGCCAGGTTTCTTGATTCAGTGAATTTTGGTGTACGTCGCAATATAACAGAAACTTAACATTGTTTTTCTTAGATAGCACGATTTTCTGAAAAGTGAAGAAGCGAGGTTTTGGCGGATCTTAACATCGAGGTCTTAAGAACCGGTGAGGTTGAAGTGAGGTGAATATGGAGCAGTACTGGAATGCAAGGACTGGAGAAACGGGAGATACCTGAGAAAAACCGCCGACCGGTGGCATAGTCTGGCACGACTTCCTCGTGCGAAAATTCAGGAGCGACCCCGCCGAGAATCAAACCTGGTTCGCATTTGTAGGACGCGAATAGTCTATAGCCACTACACCACCGCGGCCCCTCCTGGAAAGTGATGATAGGTACTGTGCGGCTAATATGCACGTGGACGTGGAAAATTGGCATTAGTTCGCTGTGCGAACTTTTGTCCACATGTGTGGAATTTAACTATGTTTTCCGGAACACGTCCGGCTCTCCGCACCTCCTCCCCTCCTGTACCTGATCCGCCAAGGTATCCCAGGAGACAACTTTCAGAGCCTAAGTTCTTATGGACAGTCCGGTATTACTACCTTGAGCCTCTAGTAAAACATGCCCCTCCACTTGATTGCCACAACAGTCAAGCTTCATAGGTCTGAACGACTTCCACTCTAACATGGGAGATGGTTGATATTACAGTGATATCTGTCTCATTTGTTACCATGTCCCGTCAGTCTCAAGTGATTCACCGAACAGAGTCTTGGAGCTANCGTGGGAGATGGTTGATCTTACAGTGATATCTGTCTCATTTGTTACCATGTCCCGTCAGTCTCAAGTGATTCACCGAACAAAGTCTTGGAGCTACATGCATGTGCTCACTACATGGCCACACGCATAACCCGGCTGTCTCCCTAGGATTGCTCCTAAGTGGCAGATTACAGAGTTTACTCCCGGGCGCTTTCTTCCTTGAACGACTCACTCACAAGAGACTGCTTATTAGTCCATGATTTCGAGCGTTCAACCACCGTAAATCAACACTCAGAAAGTCAAAATAGGACCAGTCTGTGGCTGGTCCGCACAGCCCGTCCCCGAGCTGCTTAAGCAGCTTGCAAAGGGACATTGGGCAACCGCTCGGCTGGAATGCGGTTGATCACATTCAGCCTGCGCATAACTTTGCTGGCGAATTAGTCGTAAAAAACTGCCAATTGAATAAATCGTGCTTGACGATGCCGACCGTCGGCGGGTTTTCCCGGGGATCTCCCATTTCCCCGGCCCTTGCATTCCGACGCTGCTCCATTCATTCCAAATAATATACTTCTGTCTCTATTTACACGGCAGACATTTGGTTTCAAACGTCCAAACAATCAAGCACGTACCCTTGCCCCACTCTACTCTGCATACTTGAAAGAAGTTCAGATCTTCGTTGCCCATTGCCTACGTCAAAACCAATGCTCCTCCTTTTGGTTGGCTACAGTTAATTGTATAACTCAGAACCTAAATTGTTGCGACTAGTTTATGGCTTTCTATGTAGTATTAGACGGGAGATATCCGCGTAACACAAGAAAAGGACACACGATATGTTACGTCTAGTCTATTTCCAGGCTAAAGCATGAAGTGGTACGAACACATATGATCCCACAACTTAAGACTTGAAGAATGAAAGTATGAGAACAATATAACACAAGATTCAGTACAATGTTTAATACCAATATGTATGTATATAATGCTATGGCTGCGGTGGTGTAAGGGCTAGACTGTTCTTCTCCCATCTAGGTGAACCGGGTTTGATTCCCGGTGGGGTCACTCCCAGATTTTTGCATGTGGGTTCATGCCGGACGATGTCGATGGGTTTTCTTGGGGATATCTCGTTTCCCCGTCCCTTCATTCCGGCGCTACTCCATACTCGCACCGCTTCACCCTCATCTTCTCACAAGTCGTCGATGTTAAGAGCCACCCAAATGTCTTCTCTCTTTTACTGTATATAATGCTACCTCAGTGGATCGATTATGCTTAACTTAGGTCTCCAGTCCATCCTAAGGACCAAAGCACGAGAATTTTAATACTGATTCTTTCACGTGTGGCGCAGTGATTGTACAGCAGTATGTATAGGAAACAATTTTCCTTTAAATACTCACGTTTTCTCTTCATCCGATAATCCTCGGCCTTTTTTCCTATACTTCTCGTCTAATGGAGTTTCTGTGTATCCGTGACAACAAGTTAGTCCTTTGGTTATTGTAGTTAGCGCCACTTAAGACTCTTTCCTAGCCATAATAAATTATTATTTAATTTCTTAATAGTTAAAGATTTCAAAGTATTAAAAAAAATTTTCAAAATGTTATAGTACTCCAGCATTTCCTTCCTTTTTAGTACAGACATAACGCGATTTTCTGTACAAAATCCATATAGAAAATTGCGTATAAAATTTCAATAATTATAATAAATTAAGATCAACATAATTGCGTGTTAAAAGATTACACGTTTTATCTGTAGAGGAGTCACTAAATTTATTAACCTTAGAATTGTAAATAAACAATTAATTGAAGAATCTATTATGGCCAGTGATATCGAGCTTTAATAAGATTCATTTCATTCGGGTCTGAAACTATTTTAATGGCATTGCGAAAATATCCCACGTTTATTGCTTAGTTTGTATCATATGCGCGACTAACACATCAAGTAGCTGCAAGATTAATCTAACGAGTCCTATAGTAGATTTCAAAATTTCAACCCACTGAGGAATCGAAATTGGACCATACAATTACTCTCATGGGCCCTTAAAACTCTTTGGCAAACAGTCTGATAAATATTTTGGGAAGTCAATGAAACTTGTTATTAGGTCACATAAACTACAGTTTCAGGTATTCAAACACTGTATATTGTTACAAAAATTCTACCTATTCGAATGCGCACCGGTTGTCACATTCAGTTGGGAAAGACGAACAACTCNTGAAACTTGTTATTAGGTCACATAAACTACAGTTTGAGGTATTCAAACACTGTGTATATTGTTACAAAAATTCTACCTATTCGAATGCGCACCGGTTGTCACATTCAGTTGGGAAAGACGAACAACTCGTCACAAATGCTAATGAACCAAGAGGGACTTCATCCGATTTCAAAAGTGCTTAGTTATTCTGATCGCCCCGGGGTGATAAATGGGCTGTCAAAATCCAAATACGCCATGCCATAAATCCTTTACCCTTCGCAGTGGAAGGGGGAAAAAGGCTGTAATCTAATAAAGCATGCATGGAAATAATTGATTTAACCTCCACGGTGCCAGATGGCACAATGGACGCTGGCTTGAGTTTATTTATTCCCCGGGTGTTCCACTAGTGGACCGTTAGTCGAACGATATTGATTCTAGGGTTAGAGATGCCATATATATTTGAGAGCAAATTGTCGCTTATTAAACTTCAACGAGTGATTTGAGAAAGTCCCTAGTGGTTTAAATTCACAACCCTGCTGGACAAAACTATTAAAGTCATTTATCAAAGCACTGGCAATATATTTGATTTGGGAATTGCAGTCATGTTAATAATTGTGGTAATAGGGTTTTATATACAGTTTACGAATAGCTGGCAATTTCTTTTTCAGTGTTCCCTAATAGCGGCATCATATTAGTGAATAATCATATGAAAACCCATTTGTTTGACTAGGCCCAGCTAAAATAATCGCATGCCTACANTACTCCCTAATAGTGGCATCATATTAGTGAATAATCATATGAAAACCCATTTGTTTGACTAGGCCCAGCTAAAATAATCGCATGCCTACATGGAACATAAACCCTGTTGAAGATTCGTATAAATGATTTTTTTTTTTTTTCGTAATAAACTGCTTGACGGTGAAAAATATTTTTCTTACGAAATAAACGCACACTTTATAATACTNCATGGAACATAAACCCTGTTGAAGATTCGTATAAATGATTTTTTTTTTTTTTCGTAATAAACTGCTTGACGGTGAAAAATATTTTTCTTACGAAATAAACGCACACTTTATAATACTCGGAAATACGTACATTTGCGAGCACAAAGGAGCCTGCAGAGAGGTGTGCCTGAGCTGAAGGGGTATGGGTGTTTTGAGAGACGTGGGTAAACAGAGCCGCCACACCGATAAATGAGGACGACGCCGCGTATATAAGCCACGCACGAGACTGGGGCGAGGTCTTACTTAGCCTACTGCCGTGCCGCGGGAGTCCGGGCCAGGAGGGCAGACTGCACCAGCGCCTAGCGAGAGATCTCGATCGAGTACCGTCTACATATCTGCATAAGGAATACAGTGGTAAGAGTTGAGTTCGTCGAGTGTTTGAGAGGTGGTATGTTAACAGCTTGGTTGCAAACTTTTCATCATTTTCAGTAATTCAGAGTTATTGTCGAGAAGGCTAGAATTGTTCTGAACGTCGGATTGCAATTTGAAATTTACGTAAAGTTATTTAATGAGATTTAAAGTAATAGCGTGACCCCAGCTTTTTTGAGTCTTACTGTTTCTGTCCAGCCCTTCCAAGCAGTGATTTATCTTAACTTTTACTGTCTTAGGTCGCATGAACTAAGACGGTAACAATGCTTAAAGAATTTTGCGTATAGCAAACGTTAATTTTAATCTGGTGCTTTTTAACACTTCCAATATTAGCTTGTAGTCTAATCGTGAAGCCAAAAGTAGACTTCAACGAAATAACAGTACAATCTGTGACTTATCTAAGCTACTAAACTTTGTTAATTTTATTTTGGAGCACTTCGAAATAACCAGACCGTATATATGCACACTACTTTGTTATGTAAACACATTAACCTGATATTTGTGAAAAATCTGATTGACTAGTACCGTGAATTTCATTGGAATAAATTAGCAAGATCAGAGTGGAAAAATATTGCAATGCGTAGAGTTTACGAATGGTTTGATACAAGTTGCTCCTCTGCTTTTACGCGGCAGCGATACAAAGCAGATTCAGGTAGGAAGGCGCCTACCCGTTCTGTACGATGGCTTTGATGTCCATGCTTGCTGATTGACATCTTAACATTGCAAAATTAGAAAAGCTAGTAAGAGAGAGAACGATGGAAAGACGGAAGGAAGAGTAGCTTTCATAGAATATATTTTTGTTTAACGAGGTTGTCGTTGTCTGCGACGCATTTGACTCTGAATTCGATTTCCAGGTTAAGACAATGTTGGCNTTTTGTTTAACGAGGTTGTCGTTGTCTGCGACGCATTTGACTCTGAATTCGATTTCCAGGTTAAGACAATGTTGGCAATTTTGAAATTACTGTGTACCATTATTTGTAGGCGGATATTATATTATCTTTTCGGCATGAAAACTATGTGTGAAAGGGAGCGAACGGTAAAAAAAAAAAAAACAAGTAAACAAAAAATGTATTTCTGCTGTTTTTTGTAGCCGTAAACGTTTATGCTTTCACTCATGTGAAATAGATCAAAATTGGGTTGGTCCAGAAACCCGATGGCAACTCTCAGGTGTAATTTAGCACCGAATCTCACACAACAGATATCTACTTGGTTCTAACATTCAGCAATGGCTCAAGCTTGAATCAAGCCCACTGGTCTGCGCTACACGTGTAAACCTTGCTGATTAAAGCTATTCGTAAATTTTCCATTAGCAAATACGTGTCAGTCATTTTAATTTTGGTTCGAATATATTTTGAAACACGAGTAATATGACAAGCACGCGCGGAGAGGTAAAACCAAATCCGTTAGCTGGCTCGTCAGGTCATCCGCGGTTGTTTCGGAGCCGATTATGAAAATATTGTAGCACAGTATTCAGTAGAAGCCGTTAAGTACATATACGCAAAACGTGGAACCCATCAGAAAATAAAATTTCAAAGCTTATCTATCATCTACCTTTGATTGTAATTCCTTAAACCAGCAGTTTACGGTAAAACAACGTAATTAAAAGGCTGTTCAGGATAAAGCCGTTTCCAAACCAACCATAGAAAACAGTCACAACTCCTACCTGCATACATTTCAACGGGCGCACTGAGTGGCATGCATCCAGTGAAGTAGGTGGCGATGGAGGGAAAGTAGCTCCATATCTTAACGTCGAATAGTTTTAGGTAGAGATTTGTGATAACTTAAATTATTTATTTCGCTTTCTATTTTTTAATGCATCAAAGGGTAAAAATGGAGAAAATTTGAAAAATATTTACTTTTCTAATAATTTCACTGTTTCAACTCACCGACGAATGGATAAAGTAATGAGGCCGACGGCAATGTTAATTTTGCATAAGGTGGAAATACACAACGTGTATACAAGCAGATCTTAAACAGGGCTTTTAAAAGTGCTCAGTTTACCGTGAATAGCGTATAACGTTTGAATACTTGTGTTTCCGGGCTTCAGCTGATGACTTGGTACAACCAGTGACGACCCTATTGCACGGCTTTCAGAATTCAGAAATTTCTCCGTGGGGGAAACTTTTCCAATTTCCACTTCTATTGAACGATTTTTCATTTTCTAAATTTTAGTTTAAATTTCACACGAAAACGTTATCTGAGATTACAATACTAAATATTTCGCTACCGTTACGACGTTAAAATAGTGAAATTTTGGCGTTTCAAATGACGATTTATACAACAAATTCATATAGCACACATAATTTCGGGACACTGTGCTTTTTCTTCGGAGATATAATAGTTGNAGAAATTCATATGGCACACATAATTTCGGGACACTGTGCTTTTTCTTCGGAGATATAATAGTTGATTAGGTTTCTACTTAGCCGGAGGTTTTTTATGTAAGTCACTGAATCAACGGAGACTTAGGGTTGATGCTGACCGGCGCACATAAGAAGATATCGCCTCTACACGCAGTTCACTGAAATTGTGTAAAGTGTTTTTCCTTTGGATATCCTGCAACCACGGGACTATAATTTTAAAAGAGAAAAAAATTACGCAAATGTCAGTATAGTTGTCTATCTTCGTCCGAGTTGCATCCAGTTAGTTTCTGTTCAGAATCACAGCTCTGGCAATGACTTTTTTTTACTAACAATTGTTTGCTCAATAATAGTGATTTTTATACGCGTTATCTTGAAGGTGCCATTCCTTATTCTCGTGAAGTATGTATTCGTTTCATGTGCAAACACAATAGAAACATATAATGCATTTCTGGGAAAACAAAGGCGCGGATTACGCAGTAAATTTGCCAGATATTTAGGAGCTTTGCGTGTGTTTATAAAAGATTTGTGCGGCGAAATTTCTGATTTTACTCTACCAGTAACTGAAACGAGTTCATTATGTTGGGAGGAAAATTGCCTGACAACTACACCAAGGCGATATCTTAGCGTGTTAGTAAAGTATTCAAACGGATTGCAAAAAGGTTATCCTTTTCAAATGCTCACACTTCAACTATTCTCAAGTGAATTCAGCTGAAAGAAAGCAAACGATAGTTTACCACTGAGTTGTTTCTATTGTACTAACTCACGCTCTATGAGAACATCCCATAGTTTTTAAAACGGCAGGTGGCAAAACGCTGGGAGTAAAGTTGAAAAATGCGCGCTAGATGAAATTNCACATCCCATAGTTTTTAAAACGGCAGGTGGCAAAACGCTGGGAGTAAAGTTGAAAAATGCGCGCTAGATGAAATTTCAAAGCCCCGCTGCGACATGTAGTTTTAAGTGAGAACACTTCATCTCTTAATAAGCCCCACATATGAGATTTTAAGATGGATAAAATCCTAATTTTGTGGTTGCTTACATTCTCTCTTAGTATCACTAGTCACAAAAATGTATCGAGGTTATGCGTATTGCCACTTAAGTATCACAGGAAGAGTTCCACGGCAAGATAGACATTAATAAATTTCGAGGACATCTGCAGTTTTCCTTTTTTTTTACTATCCGCGTTTCTTCGAGAAGAAGGAATTTTGGCAATTGACTGGGCAAACCAGATTTAGATTATTCCAGTTCTAAGCATCTTCGATTCCGGCAGGCAACGAACACGCCTAGCAAGTAAAATAATCCAACCACAAAATATGAAATGAGTTGAAGTGTTTGGTATTATAAATAGACAGGAACTATTTTTTCTTCGCGAAAATTGGGTGTGCCCAATTATAGTCTGTTCGCAGCTAGCACTTTCGAAACTGAACCAAATAATGAACTGTAATCATTATTTCCAACAGGCCTGTTGCGAATCATCTGTATGTTCCTGTGAAGACACGAGCACTTCATTGGCTGTTGCAGTTCGTTTACGTTACGTCTACATTTTCCTCGCTCACTCAAAACTCATTAACTGTACCAACGAATGTCTCTTATTGGTTCACTATGCTGGAGAGCGCTGCCAGTTTAACGTGAATCTGTAACACTAACCGTAGCTTGTGTTTATAAGTTAATAGTCCTGAGGGACGTATTTTATTGTTGAGAGGTTTTATTCGTCCTAATGATATTTTTGAAGTATTACAACTTTAGTTTATATGCTCCTCGTTCAGTCTTGAAAAAATATTTATCTAACAACAATGTGAAATATTCTAATCTTCGTTCTTCACCATCAGAAGATCTACANCAGTCTTGAAAAAATATTTATCTAACAACAATGTGAAATATTCTAATCTTCGTTCTTCACCATCAGAAGATCTACAATTTCAGGTTTCTCCTTCTTAGTCACACGTGTTGGCACCACGTTTCCCCTAGCATTCAGCGAGTACATATTAACAGATACACCAGGATTGTTGTTCTCAAAGACCTTTATTTGCTGTAGAGGAGTTGGAAAATCCAGTTGGCCAAAATCGAAGTTTTCTTCCACCTCAGCATACCTCTTGTCCACACGTTGCGGATGCAACGAATATTAACAAATCCAGCCAGCACTGACCACTTGAAACATTGGATGTCATAGTTGTAAAGATTGATTATGGCACGTTGGTGTTTGATAATGTCCGGAAGGTCAACATATATCGAAAGCTGTGAAGGTCCATCCTGTATGTTACTTGGAGGAAGCCCCTTGCACATATTTATAAGCACCTTTTGACCGCCCATCCGTGAAACCCAGACGCCACACTTCGAACAAGTGTACTTTATTTGGGTAGGGTTCTTTGTACAGCCATGCCTCTCATGTCAAAGTACACTGCTGCTGCTCGTGAAGGTCTTTTCACAGAAGCGTCACTTATAATTTCGGAATGGTTCATCAGAGGTGGTTGACCATACAGTTGTCGCTGTAACAGAGGTCGATGGTCGAGTTGGTGATGCAGTTGTCGCAGCTGAAGAACTGATGGCCCTTCTGCAGGCACTGAGCCAAACATTCCCGAAGACCCTGGAAATTCCGGTAGAGACATAGGTGCCTTAGCCGAAGAGGTGCATGATATGGCTGAAGAGGGAGAAGACAATACCCAAGAAGTCGGTGCTATGGGTCAAGAAGTCGAAGGCATTGGTACCATGCCCATAGCAGATGACAGCGGTGCAACTGTAGGCAGCCCATCCGAAAAGGTCGACGGTGATGCTACTATAGGCATGCCATTCGAAGAAGTCGATGGCACTGCTGGTTCCATTCCCGAAGAAGTCGATGGCACTGCCGTATATAACATTAGCTCTGGAGTGTCCGAAGACATCGCAGATGTAGAATAAGACTTAGATGCGAAGCTGCAGAAGCTATCCGAGACGATCCACCTTTCACAATAACCATTGTCAAACTAAGCCTCTCAGCTGACCCCCATTGATTATAATATACGTGTATGCAATCCCTATGGCATCATATTAACTTTTAACTATACGTATTACACATTGATACGTTGTTCGGATACTGACCAGCCAATCACCGAGTTGCCACGTGATTGCAGCTGACCAATCGCATGCGTGAATTGAGACATCACATGCAGGAGTCAGCAAATCTCTTCCTCGTTCTCCTCCTGCTCCCGCCGCTGGGTCGTATGTACATATATACGCATTTCGCCTCGCAAACATTTATGTGGACATCATTCCTGGTCACACTACCATCGAATTCTATTACTGGATGGCTAACAAAGCGGGTAAATGGAAAAATGTGACATGATGAGATGGAATTCATCAAACTTTCCTCGATTGCACGAATAGAGCTAGTAGCTGCTAAGCCGTTGCGGGTCTGGGATATTTTTCAGTATTTTACAGTAACTAATTACAGTAAATAATCCTGTCAAATTGGAAAAAAAGTAACCTATTTTTTCGAGATTCACGAATTTCCTCNGGAATTCATCAAACTTTCCTCGATTGCACGAATAGAGCTAGTAGCTGGTAAGCCGTTGCGGGTCTGGGATATTTTTCTGTCTTTTACAGCAACTAATTACAGTAAATAATCCTGTCAAATTGGAAAAAAAGTAACCTATTTTTTCGAGATTCACGAATTTCCTTACTATGGAATGCATGGAAAAGCATTCGCCCACGTTGATATTTTTTAACAGATTTTTCTCTTCAGATATTTTCATAAGGCTGATGATTTCATATGGCTTTGTGTCAAGGCTCATTTTTAGCAACGACCTGTACGTTAAGCATTGCTGGCAACATTGTGATGCCAATGAGTTTATGAGGTGCTGAAACATATTTTTTCCTCCCATTCTTCAAATTTAACACTGATGACTTTTTTCCTTGCGAATAATAATGTATCTGGCAATTACTCGTGGTGTCAATGCGTGCATGGTAGATAGAGAAACCAGATANCCTCCCATTCTTCAAATTTAACACTAATGACTTTTTTCCTTGCGAATAATAATGTATCTGGCAATTACTCGTGGTGTTAATGCGTGCATGGTAGATAGAGAAACCAGATATTTTTTCAAACAGATTTATGTATAAAAGCATGCAAAACTGTGTGGCTGAAGTAGGATAGGCCCGGTGTAATATTTCCTGGGCATGTTTATCGCTCTTAGATACTATAAAATGCATGATTAGGGTTGTGGAAATTAACGATGCACAGTCCTGTTGAAGTTTCCGCACATGCACACTGGCGGACTGGAATGGACTCAAGCTTGCAATGTGTTGAAAATTGCACCTAGCGAAAAAGGTAAATACTATTAGCGGTAAGTTGAATATGACAAATTAAGTATAATGTTATAAAGAAAGCGTAAATTAATAACAGCAGGAGATGTAAAAATTTGTGGAATTTTTATATTTGTTTAAATCGTGAAATTGACAGGGCGTTAATACAAATACGTAAATAAATATAACATATATTTCGTAATGTCGTAAGCTGACGATGAAGCTTAGAAAAATACTTGTTTTATAACTGGAGAGTGTTTTCTTAGGTCGTGTGGCGGGCAAGCATAAGTTATTTTTCGTGTGAAATCGATGTTAAATACATAGGATGATACAACTTTTCATGTGTTTTTCCACCGCCTGTGAAAAGGAATTCTGTACTATCGCACGGTTTATGGTGCTTGATTTGTGTAAATTAGCATTACACATTTTCTCATTTTTTTCGTATAATTGAGTCTCGCTTACGTACGAGGTCCTGAGAAGATTAATTCTTTATTCAGTAGTGTACTGTAAAAAATGCGAATTTCCTTTATATGCGGGGAAAAAATAACACGAGAGGTGTTCACAGTTACGTATTTTTTTATGGCCCTTCCAATTTTTTTTCAACGTAATGTTATATTTAATTATTTTTCTCGTCTTTCCTACTTGAAAAAAAAAATATTTATATAATTTGTTTTAATTTTGTGATCTGTCCATTCTGCCATTCTAGACTTAGATATATATTGATATCTTTCTCGTTTGTTATTGCCTATTTGACTGCTGTAAAACAGTAGTGTGTCATTTCATTTTTAGGTGGCGTGAATGCTAAAATTATAATAAAAAAGTAAAGTTTACACACTTTTGAGACAGAGCGAGTTGCTAGGTCAAACGGCAACAAGTGAAGACTCGGCCAAGAAATCATCCCGACATTCACATGGAGTAATTTTTTTAAAATAAATTCGACCGAACGAGTCGAGTATCGAGCCCGGGTTCCCCTGAATATGGGTCTCCCCTGGTGTTGACTTNGCTAAAATTATAATAAAAAAGTAAAATTTACACACTTTTGAGACAGAGCGAGTTGCTAGGTCAAACGGCAACAAGTTAAGACTCGGCCAAGAAATCATCCCGACATTCACATGGAGTAATTTTTTAAAAATAAATTCGACCGAACGAGTCGAGTATCGAGCCCGGGTTCCCCTGAATATGGGTCTCCCCTGGTGTTGACTTGTATTTACAGATATCATCTGTGTTTATTGTCCAATGAATAAAAGTTGGCGTGTGTGAGAAGTAAAACATGCTGCTGGAGTGGCATGCCCCCTGCGGCCTCCCCAGAGCTCACCAGCGGTCAGTGCGCTAGGGCAAAGTCCAATGCAACACCTGCTGCAGCGCGGCTGGACGTGTGCGCGAGCTCAGATCACGACCGCAAGTGTCTCTCGTTTTCTTCTGTAATGGTACTCGCGACCACTTCTTCAAGTACACTNGCTACAAGCCCCCTGCGGCCTCCCCAGAGCTCACCAGCGGTCAGTGCGCTAGGGCAAAGTCCAATGCAACACCTGCTGCAGCGCGGCTGGACGTGTGCGCGAGCTCAGATCACGACCGCAAGTGTCTCTCGTTTTCTTCTGTAATGGTACTCGCGACCACTTCTTCAAGTACACTTTTCTAATAGTATTTTTTAATGCGTCTATCAGTCTCGCCTGCAGATTGGAATATCTGGAGCACTTTGTGTGTTTGACGTATGAGCGAGCGAGGAATGAGGTCCCCCCCCCCTTATTACTTAGTTTCACAGCATCAGAAATTATCTTTGGTTTCACCGGAAATATTTAAAAAAAATTCACGTTTGTTTTTTATACAAAAATAAACTAATGTGGAGTACGAGCACTCATATATTTACATAAATGTTTTACATGGAATTAATTTTTTAGCATTGGAAACTGATTAACATGACTCTAAAATCTCATGGCTTCTGATATGCACAAGCTGCAATATTCTCTCATTTTTTTTCGCACTTTTGAAATATTTCCCTATATGTCTCTACGAGACTGACGGGTGGTGAATGAAAGCTGTATGCGCGTGACATTGAAGAAATTCGTATTGTGTTATACACTGAAGAGCCAAAAAAACTGGTATAGGTGTAGTATGCCAATAACAGAGATATGAAACCAATCAGAGTAACGCGATGCGGTCGGCAACTAGATCGATTTCTGCTGCTACAATGGAAGGTTATAAAGATTTAAGTGAGTTTGAACGTGATGTTATAGTCGTCGCATGAGAGATGGGACATAACATTTCCAAGGTAGGGATAAGATTTGTATGTTCGCGTACGACCATTTCACGAGTGTACCGTAAATATCGGGAATCCGGTAAAACATCACATTTTCGACATCGCTGTGGCCGGAAAAAGATCGTGAAAGAACGGGACAAACGACGACTGACGAGAATCATTAAACGCGACAGACGTACAACCCTTTCTCAAATTGGCGCAGATTGGATTTGTGGACTGACCTGCAGGATTCATGGTGTTGATTGCCTCCTGCATACCTTCAGACATTAGTCGAGTCCATGCCACGTCGTCTTGCAGCACTTCTGCGTGCACGGTGGGGAGGGGGGCCTACACGATATTAGGCAGGTGCACCAGTTATTTTGACTCTTCAGTGTAAATATGCATGGTGGACTAGCGTTTCGGAAGTAAAACTGTGTTTTAGTAAGCATAAGTCATAAGGAGTGAATACTATTAACTTCTGCTGCAATAGAGGCACCACACATACATATATACAGATGTTCGTATTTCACTTTTCATTCGGCTAAAGTCACATAGGAGTGGTGTTGGGAGGACTCTGGAGGGGGAGGTTGGTGGTGTTTTACCACGGATCAGATATATCTCTTAAGGGAGCGAGCGCACAAGAATGTATCAAAATACAGAAATTTGGTTTGCCGAAGGTAACAGTATTTTATGATTTTGAACTAGAGTCGGGAATACTTTACGCTAGCGTCTTCTCAAAGTTTGTAATTGTCCCCCGCAAAACTTTCTATACATACATTATTTGCACGTATAAAGAGTTTAATATCCGGACTCTGGGAGCTAGAAATATTTTCGCACATATATGGATATTTTTTCCCGCTGCCTAAATTTCCTAACACACTGATTTTAAACTTGGGAGGAAATGTTTTATTAATGATGAGCGTCTATGAATTGGTGAGAGGGAATGCATGGGATCATCCACTGTGCATATCGCATACCGCGAGGGTAGCGAAGTGATTTTTACTCAGTTTTTTGGGTTTTTCGAGCCATGATTACTTTACAGAAAGCTACATAATAAAACCGTACATGACACACGATTTTTTCCAACGTGCATTTCAAACAAAGGTTATGTTAAGGGGTGAAGGGGGCAAGCATGTTGTTTAGAAGGGAAGGGGCACTCGGTGATTGGTTTTATTATTAATATTTACCCCGACACACGCTCTTTGTGCGCTTCTTCCTCGTAGCATATGTTTCCAGTATGAGGTTTTACACAATTTTCTATATCTTGACTTTTATTCGAATACATTCCTTTCGTTTGATAGTGTCAGTTTTGTGAGGGATCGGTCTGCCAGTAGTCAATTGTCTGCTTATGTGCATCCATGAGTTCAAGCTAAGCGACGATAACACGAGGACGAAATATATTTTCACATGATCAGCGATGATAAGTTAGCGGCTAGCAAGTCAGTCAGAAATTTTCTCAACTCGTCAGTGCAGGGTCCTTCCAGGGCTGACCATAATGTACGTTGTTTACGAATTGAAGCTAATTTTTTTCCCGTGGCAACTTACGTGTTAGGTTTCCTTTTTCCTGTAGATTGTTACAAAATTGACTTCAGTGTAAGGGGTCAGATATTTAAAATTTTTTTAACTATTTGTTATTTCACATTTTAAGTGTATGTATATAGGCGTGATCGACATAATAAATTTGTATGCTAGAATTTATGTTTAAAGTGTGAAATATTTCAAGTCTTGTTAGTTAGCAAGAAGTCACCACTGAAGGCTGGATGCTCACTCTGGCAAGGGCTCCAGGTGGCCGCGCGCCTTCGACAGCTAGTACGACAGGAAGAGCAAAGTACAACTTATGCACGGCTGCCAACTCATGAATACTGCAAGTGGTACCAACCTATTTTGCGGCCACCGTCGCTGCTGCTAAAACTATGCGTGTTACATATACGAGGCCTTGTCTATTTAAAAAAAAGTTTTTTTTTTCAGTGCTTGCTACAGATTGTGTTTCTCGTGGATGCCGCGCGACCTGATGTCACCATTGTTCCCATTAAATACTTTCCCATCACTAGCACGTTCTGGCGGACAATAGTTAAAACAAGAGCGATAGTGTTAAGGTATTAAGCGATGGTGAATAATTGGTCATACTAAAGTGTTGCAGTTAGAGGTAACAGAATAAATACTCGATTTCAATAGTACTTTGATTAGCATTAAAACGAAAAATGTAGTTTGATCCGTCTTAATTGAAGGTTTTAATACAAAAACTATTGATTTAATAAATTATGCAAGTAGGTATACCGTTGATTGTAACAATATTTTTTTAAAAATATGATGAAAATTACATATTTTCCTTATGCCTATAAATATGAGTACCGACAGCTCGCCTGGTGGTGAAATCGAGAAATTAGCACTACCTATGTGTTGAAAATAGAATCCAACAGGAAGGGCGCTGACAGCGCAGCCTATAAAAATATAAACAAATAAGGCTGCCGCCTGGTGGTTAAATAGGTTGTTAATACACTAGCTCCCCCTAGGTTACGAAAACATATGAAATCCAAGATGGCGTCCTCTAGCAATGAATAAACAAATAGCAAATAAAAAGCAACATGGCGTCCTCCAGCAATATATAAACACATGTCAAATGAAAAAACAAGATGGCATCCTCTAGCAAAATGTAAACAAAAGACAAACCAAAAACCAAGATGGCGTCCTCCAGCAATGTACAAACAAATGACAAACGAAATAAACAATCTGGCACCCTACAGCAATGTATACACAAATTACAAACGAAAAAAAAGATGACTACATACGGAAATGTAACTTTTTTTAATATATTTTAAAATAATTTTTTGTGTATTTTTGGAATTTTCATACATTTGTTTGGAATTTTTTACATTTGTTGTATTTTTTTTTCAATGTCAAAGGTCACGAGGGTCAAGGTTAAATATCACGGTTACCTGAATAAAACCTTTCTGGCAAGATGGCCGCCAGCCAACCGGAATTACAGAACATGAAAAGCTCCGAACTCCCCAGCCCCCAGCCCTTTGGTCCAAAGTCGGCTANGCCAGCCAACCGGAATTACAGAACATGAAAAGCTCCGAACTCCCCAGCCCCCAGCCCTTTGGTCCAAAGTCGGCTATATCATACTACTGTCGTCCTTATCACCCCCGTGCTTCTCGACCTCAAACGCAGAAAAAAGTGCTTCATAGACGGGAGCCTTAAATCACGAGACTCTTCTCCCTTCGTCGTTACTAACTTGACAGGGTGCATGCCACTCAGTGTGCCCCTTCAAAATAGTGGGCGGGTAGAGGAAGTGGAATTTTTCAAAAGGTTGATTTCAAAACTGCTTAGTTAACCGCGAACAACCTTTATAGTGTATAATGTGTATCGGGACTAAGGAAATGTGTAGACATCCACAGGGATAACTAAAGGAAGACAGCGGAGCGGGGTCGAGCACCCGACCCTGGCGAGCGCCGAACACGCGAGCGTTCCCGCACGGCTGAACGCACTCTGCGCGCGCATCAATTTGCGGAACTGCAAACACACTCCCACTCGAGCCGGCTCTGCGCGCGCTCCATTTGCCGCGTGACTGAGTGCGAGACGCAGAGTGCGTTCTCCGCCCTCGCTCACTTAGCGCACGATTAGCCGCCTCGAGTACATCAGGAGCGGGGAGGGGGGGAGAGCACCGCATCGCCGAGCGGATATTGCACGCCCGTAATTCGCCCTGATCAAAAAACGCTTTTCCAAATGATGATGTGACTGAAAGTGGTTAGTATTGACGATTCAGACTCATCCATCAGTTTTGCAATTTCCAGCTACAATTTGTTCGTNTGTGACTGAAAGTGGTTAGTATTGACGATTCAGACTCATCCATCAGTTTTGCAATTTCCAGCTACAATTTGTTCGTAGCTAAGTCTGCTCTTTTTTAATGAAAAAAATCTGTGCCCTGGACATAAAACTTATTGAAATTTTTTCATCGATTAAAATTAAATAGCTGACTGTTTTCTTGTTGTTATTTAAACAGCAATGATTAAAAACAAATTAATTCAATTTATTTTTCTTATACGCTTCGTGGTTTCTCATAAGGGAAACAGTAAAATATTTGAGATTATAAAATTTTTGTTGTCTTATCTTAACGAAGTATAGACACGAGTTCTTGGGTACATGAAAAATTGGGTTTTTACGCGAGCTGCAAAGAGGCACAACGTGGTGGAATAATAAACTAGTCACGTCTCTTCAAAAGTTTAAAATTTTACTTGTGAACCAGCTTCATGATTTATGTATAGGTCATGTTAGCGAATTAAGTTAAAACCAGATAGTATATTCAGAATATCCTTAGCTATTTTTGCGATTACGATCGGGATGTAGTTGTTAATGGCACATGTATGAAATACATACGATGTTATCCTAAACTACAGGTACTATCTTTGTGAAATAAGATACGCTATGTAAAATAAGGTAAAATACATAATGTGACAATTTACCTAAAGATACTGTTAAGGAAGGGACACGTCCAGGAAAAGTTGGAAAATACACTTTTTTTTTTTTTGAAAAATGTTTAAAACTACATGCGATGAGACAAATTCGTGAACAGTGTTAGCCCTTATTTGGTATGTGCTATATGTGTCATTTTAGCTGGTAATAACATAGTACGCTATTGGAAAATGGGGTGACACGTGGGTGTCTATCGACTGTTATGACGTAATAATTATATGAACATAAAAGCAACACAAAACGTTGCCTCAGTGTAACATTTTCAGGCGAATGGCTATCGAGTAAACACGCTTGTGCCAGCCAGGTATGTCATTTCCCAATGACGAGAGATAAATATTGACTTTGCCAAAGATTAAAGGTGAAGAAGTTGTATTAAGATAACGTACAACGTTTCATCTTTGCAAAAGCAGGGCCTTGTTGGGAAACTAAACGTGAACAAATGTCGGGCCGTTTTTTGATCACGCGATTTGCACGGCAGCTACACTGTGAATTGTTTCTGGTAAACTCACGGAAAATTGCAATGGAATTAATCAACTTGTACATTGTATGGAAATAACAACGTATATCAGCAGGCTGCGAATCTAGGAATGTTGAACGTCACTACTATCACAGGCGCGCGCACAGGGCGTGACGGGTGTGCACAGGAACACCCTGATGATAGGACAATTGTTCCTGTTATGGATTGAAATCTATTTATAAAACATGGTTTAGGTGTCAAGGCAATCTTGACACGTGAAGTAACTATCTGTGTAGTTGTAACGCATAGCTATTTTTACTGAATTTTAAAGTTTGTGCTTTTTAAATTTAGATTTCGTTTTCATAAATTTAGTTTTAATAAAATATTTTATTTTAATGTTTTTTTAAATAATTTAAAATATATTAAAGTAATAAAATTTTACAATCACTAAAATAATTTTGTTGGTTTCATACCACTTTACAAATAAAAAGCAATTTCTGTGAAGAGTTTTTATTTCTATTTTTAATATTTTGGGAAATTTATTGCGAAATGTGGTCTTCTTTTAATATTCTATGTTGGCATAACTTTACCTTACCTATCACTATGTTTTTATATAAAATGAAGGCCTGGTGAGTTGGGGTGACACGGATACTTTCTGGCAGTAGATGAGATCTGGTGAGTTGGATGGCCCCTGTTACAGGCCTTCGGACTGGCTGTTGTTGGTGTGTTGCACTCAGATGGCTTCCTCTTGACGTGGCACTTCTCGTTGAAGCTCACGACTTGCTCCATTTTCGGCGTAGGATTGTAACTGACTGCTTACTTCCCTACCACGTTCTGGTGATGTGAAGCTTGATGGGCCCCCCATCCCGGCTCTCGGCGCGGGGTTGCACCGTACTAATCCCACTAGCTCGACATGGCGCCCCCTCTTTGGAGCTCACCACTCGACTCCGCCTTTTCGGCGCATTATTGTAACCAACTTACTGGTGACTGGTGACTGACTTGACTGACTAACTCGCATGTCGGTGTGGTGAAACTACTCTCCCGATGTAACTGTGATAACTGTTTAACTGATTCTGCCCTGCGCCCCACGTCTCGCGCCTTGCTTCCCGATATGGCTGACCCCTTAATGTTGTGATTCTCGCCCGGTCCTGACTACCTGTGCATTCTGGTGTGGCAGTACCGAACGCCGCGCCACCTGTCGCTCGTCGCTCTGACTGTCTCTGCGAACTGGTGGGGCCGGGGGTCCGATCTCCTTGGCCTCGGTAATGGCTGCACTCACGTCCTCTCTCGGCTCGCGATTCTATCTGACTGGTTGATGTAACTGACTCTCTCTGTGCGGTGATAACAAACTGACTGACTCCGATTCACTGATGTCCTTCAACTGCTCCCCACCCTCCCTCCAAAGAGGCTTATATTATCTGTTGGCTCTCTTCCTATATTCCTACATGTGTCTCCCTTGTTGAGAGAGGGAGGAGGGAAGAGGGCGCAGTACAAAGCGTACTTCATACACGCGCCATGGTTCTTGAAGGTAGTGGGGAAGGGGGTGGTGTGGGCCTTTTGCCCCTGCCATACACTGTCAGCTTATTCTCAGTGCGTGTTACTTCAGCACGTGTTTTTGAGGTAGGGTGGAAATCGCCCTACTTTCTCGCCATTTCTCGTCGTGTACAAATTTCACGGGGCTTGCTAGGGGGATGGGGGAGGAGGCCTGTGGGCGGCAAGTGCTACCTCACTGCGGCTTGACCTCG